>OY730483.1:36248899-36416595 GCA_963422695.1 Xylophagus ater | reverse complement strand
GATATATTCAAAGCCAGAAATTGCTTATATGCGCACATGAATAGAACAAAAGTTTCTCTACCATCAAACACTTTAATTCTAAAATTAGAAGAAAAAAAAAACCAAGAACAAAATATACTCATCCACGGGATTAATAAGATGAATGAATTCAAAGCTTAATTTCCTTAAATGATTTGAAAAAAGTTTTCTATACTAATCAATCCAGTACAAAAACCAAAGCTCAAGAACGAAATGTAAAAATAAGAAAGAATTCTCCTCGTATATTTTTTCCTTATATTTCATTTAGTTTTTGAAGTCGAAATTTGTGGGCAAACCCAATTTTACACATCTTATCATTATTTACTGTCTTTGATATAACAACAGATTTTGTAACATATACAGGTCTAGTGAACAAACAATGCGAAGATTTCAAATTAAGCAGCATGACACTTGACCAATTTAAATGTTTGATTTTCATTATTGGTCTCAAATCATCGACTGATTTAGACATTCGTACTAGATTATTAGCAAACATGGAATCAAAAGCAGACACAATTAATTTAGAAACAATATCAACAGAATGATAGCCATGATAGAAAATTCAAAATCTTTAACTTCATCGGCATCAGTTCAAAAAGTTTTCAATCAACGCAAATCAAAACAATGTCAGAACAAGAAATTCTTGAAGAAAAGCACACAAAACAAGGACGCAGAACCTAAAACTCCTTGCTGGAATTGTGGACAAATGCAGTTCATTCGTAATTGCACTTTCGCAAATCACAAATGTAGTAAATGCAATGCCATTGGACATAAAGAGGGTTCCTGCAACACACCAAAAGCAAAACAAAATGCTTCAGCAAAATTAAAACCAAAAGATCAACACCAGTATAACAGTGAAACAAATTAATACGGAAAATCCTCGAAAATACATCATTGTCGATATAAATGAAGCATCAATCAAATTACAATTCGATTCAGCAGCTGATATTACCATAATCTCTGAGGACAATTTCAACAAACTCGGAATTTCAAATTTAGCACCAACTAATGTGGAGGCGAAAAATGCATCAGGTAACAAGTTGGATTTAATTGGTCAATTTAGTTGCAGCATTTGATTTAGAGGAAATATCATTTATGGGAGATGTTTTGTGGCAAAAATCAGTAATTTAAATAATTTTGGTAATGATTTCATTGAAAAGTTTAAGTTTTGGGACATTCCGATTAACCAAATTTGCAACAATGTCACAGTTGAATCAAACAATCATCGGAATGATTACGTTCAATTGCTCAAGGGGAGATTTCCAAACACTTTCAATGACAAATTGGGACTCTGCACTAAAGCGAAAGCGCACTTAACATTAAAACAGAATAGTCAACCCATTTTTAAAGAAAAACGACCTCTTGCATATGCTATGCAACCTATTGTCGAACAGGAACTATTGCGTTTACAATCAGTTGGTGTAATTACACACATAACTCATTCTGATTGGGCTGCACCAATTGTCGTGGTAAAGAAACCTAATGGCACCGTTCGTACCTGTGCTGATTTCTCAACTGGATTGAACGAGGCATTGGAATCATACCAATATCCATTACCATTACCCGAAGATATTTTTGCTAAATTAGCGGGCGCTACAATTTACAGTCATATTGATTTTTCAGAGGCATTTTTCAAATTGAAGTCGATGAAAATTCAAAATATTTGCTCGTCATCAATACACATTTGGGTCTTTTAAAATTCAACCGATTACCATTTGGAGTGAAAACGGCACCAGGAACATTTCAACAAATTATTGACCAACTTATAGCGGGTTTATCTGGCGTAGCCGGATTTATCGACGATATTTTTGTTTCCGGTAAAGACAAAAAGGTGCATGATGAGAATTTATTCAAGTTATTCCAACGAATTGAAGATTTTGGATTTCATATCAAAATCGAAAAAAGTCAATTTGCACTAACACAAATAAATTATCTCGGCTATGTTATCAACAAAGATGGACTTCAACCCGACCCAAAACGCGTTGAAGCTATTATCAATATGCCGGTACCAACAAATATTACAGAGCTTCGGTCATTTCTTGGAGCTGTAAATTTCTATGGGAAATTCATCAAGGAAATGCGTTCAATGCGAGGTCCTCTAGATGTATTATTGAGATCAGACGTGAAATGGAATTGGAGTCAACAATGTCAAACATCATTTATTAAATTCAAGAATTTACTGTCATCAGACCTTCTTTTGACACATTACAATCCAAATCTCGAAATCATCGTAGCAGGTGATGCTTCAAATTATGGATTAGGCGCATGCATTTTACATAAAATACCAGATAACAGTATCAAGGCTGTATGCCATGCATCAAGATCTGTACAACCTGCAGAAAAGTCGTATAGTCAAATTGAAAAAGAGGCACTAGCATTTATTTTTGCCGTCACAAAATTTCACAAAATGATTTTTGGACGCAAAATAAAAATCCACACTGATCATAAACCTCTTTTAGCAATCTTCGGAAAGAAAAGCGGCATTCCTGTACATTCAGCAAATAGATTACAAAGATGGGCAATTACATTACTTGCTTATGACTTTGATATTGAATACATCAACAAAAATTCATTTGGATACGCGGATGTTTTATCTAGACTTATTGGTCAAAAATTCCAGAGGATCAAGACTTTGTAATCTCATCAATATTGTTGGAAACGGAAGTTAATCAAGTCATTCACGAAACAATTGATGCATTACCAGTTACGCATAAAATGTTAACATGCGAAACTCAAAAAAGACGTAATACTGAATCAAGTTATCAATAACATCAAAAGCGAATGGTCAAATTTCAACCCAAAGGACATTTCAGAAATTTTACAATTCTATCGCCGACGTGAAGCATTACATATACTTGATGATTGTTTAATGTATGGAGATCGATTAGTTATCCCAAAGATACTACGCAAGCGCATAATGAAGCAACTCCATAAAGGTCATCCAGGTATAGAAAAAATGAAACAATTAGCTAGAAGCCACGTCTATTGGCCGAACATTGATAACCAAATTCAAATTTATGTAAAAGAATGTTCAAAATGTGCATTGGCAGCAAAAGATCCAATTAGAACTACACTTCGCTGATAGCCAACATCATCAAAACTTTGGGAAAGAGTTCATTTGGATTATGCCGGTCCATTAAATGAATATTAATATCCAACACTAGTTGATTCTTATTCAAAATGGATTGAAGTAATTCAAACAAAATCAATTACAACACAATCAACAGTCAACATTTTAGAGGACATATTTTCACGTTTCGGATCGCCAAACCTACTTGTATCACACAATGGTACCCAGTTTACATCAAATCACTTTCAAAAATTTTGTGAACTCAATGGTATTCAATACAAGCAAACTGCTCCATATCAACCAAAATCAAATGGGCAGGCAGAAAGGTTTGTCGATACATTCAAAAGAGCGTTAAAAAAACTACAAGGAGAGGGATCGGTAAAGGAAAACATTCAAGTATTTTTGAAAACTTACAGATCTACACCAAACCTTGCAGCGCCAAATCAAAAATCACCAGCAGAGCTAATGTTGGGACGTCCAATGCGTACTGCACTTAGTATGATGAGAGAAATTCCAAATCAAGAACATGATGATGATCGAAATATTCAACAAGAGAAACAATACAATAAAAAGCATGGTGCTAAACAGAAAAATTTCCAAGTTGATGACAAAGTCTATGCAAAGATTTATCGCAATGGCAAAACATATTGGAAAGATGGTGAAATCATCGAAAGAATTGGGAACGTAATGTACAACGTTCTTATCAAAGATCGTCTTATCAGATCTCATGCTGACCAATTGCGTAAGCGATATGTTGACACTGAAGACAATATACAATTACCGTCCAGCATATTATTAGACGAATTCAAGTCGTTAGAGAACCAGGATCCACCTAAACAGTTGAGTCAAAATACACTTGAGTCAATTAAAGAAAAGCAATCTATACCTTCGGACATAAGTCAAGCAAGCACACAAATACCACCTGTACTATCTTAACCCATACAAGAAAGAAGATACCCAATTAGAAATCATCATTCTCCGGATTATTACCATCCATAAAAAGGGAGATGTTGTAAACACTAACAAAATTATAATATTTAATCAAGTAAACCATGTAAATTTTAAATGTATATAATAAAAAAATAGAATATATGTCAGATGATATAATAGAACTGGAATAAGTAGAAGTATTTTCTTTCATCAAAATCTTCTCCTTCGGAATTGCAGTTCTTCCAATCACAACATTTTTGATCCCATATATCATACTAAAGGAGACAAAATCCTCCAAATCACTGCAAACATGTACGAGAAAGAAGGAAAACTGTAAATATATTAATGAATCACAATTACTTTTCAAAATGAATACAGATTTCCCTTTTCCGGAAAAAAGCGTACAATTTGTGACGCGTGGGAACAAAAAACTGGTGATGGATCAGAATTTTTTTGACAGTCAACAGTTTGGAGTTTCTACGTGAAACCTTCATACAGCCTACACGGCGAAATTTAAATTTCAAAAGCCTTTTCTTCTCCCCAATAGGATGGCCATCTATCGCAATCAAATTTTAAAACCATTTCAAGTGATCTTAGTGATAGTTGGTGCCATCTATTTCCGTTGGTTTACAAACGAGAAAAAATTTCAAAGATTCTCTATAAAGAAAGGGGAAAAAGAGCGTAACCGGTTTTCTTAAAACAGGCGCCAGAATTTTGATATGAAAATGCTTCTAATCCGTTAGCCAAATATGGTCCGATTTTTTGAAACTGTTTACGAACAAGTAGGAAGAAGGAGACGGATATACCTCATTTCGTTATGTTAGTTTCAGATGAAACATTTTTTTGTTGAAGCGAGAGTCTTGTAAGGTCTTTGGTATGATGTGGTGGATGGAAAAAAAATTAATTTTGGTCTGAGTTGTTTTTTTAAAAAATCATGGAATAAAAAAATCGGGTATTGTAAAATTTTGATTAAAAGTGTCTTTTAGAATGAAAAAAAAAAAAAGAAATGTGTATTCGGAATAATTAAATTTTGAGGTAGGAAGGAAAAGGAAAATACGCGTTGGTAGAAATAGTGAAATTTTAATGGCGGCCCAGCATTGAATTTTTTTTTGTAAAGGATGGAATAAAATAGAACAAAAAGTAAAGAAAAAAAAGGGAAGAAGAATTTTGGATTTTGAGTGATTTTTAAGAAAAAAATATAAAATTTAAAATTTTGAAAAAAAAAAAAATCTATTTTAAATAAAGTAAAGTGGTCATAAATTTAAAATGGAAATTGTTCTATAAAAGAATATTTTTCCTTTAAAAAAGAAAATAATTTAATATTTTTTGTTTTAGTTTTTCTAATACTATAAAGAAAAAAAAATTATATAACCTGTTAAAGGAGTTAACAAATCGTTTATATATTTGTATTATACAAAAGTATAAGGTGTACCAAAAATATTCATAAATATATTAATATATAGAAATTTGTGTAGCTTAAATGTGGGAAAGTGTTTCATTAAAATCTAATAGATATTTATTGTGGATATAATAAAATACCAGAATCATACCTGTTATAGGTTTACATATCTTCAAAATATACACAGTACCTAATTTCTACGTCAAAATAAGTGGCATCGAAAAGCATCATCATCAGTGGGAATACAGAACATACAGGATTTCCAAGTTTTTATAAAAAAAAAGCATACTAATAACCAATTTATCGCGAGAAAAACATTTTTTTTTGCTTCGCTGTCAATTACAATAGTTTTGTCACTAAGTGTGTAACGCATAGAAATAATCATCACAGAAAAATTTCAAGGGTATGGTTGTGTAGGGAATCAAAAGTTATATCGATTTATGCATGTCCGTCCGTCTATCCGTCCATCCGACCGTCCGTAGACAAGATAACTCAAAAACGTATTACCCGATTTTAATGAAATTTATAACATGAGTTGCTTATTCCTTAACTGGGTTTGGTATTGCATTTAAGTAAAATCTTTCTACGGGGGGCAAAGTTATAAAGGAAAAATCAGGGTGACCAGAAAGTTTTGTCGTTTTTTTGGTTATGGTTTTTCGGATGTAATTGGAAAATTTGGGAATCAATTTTTTTAAAATTAATTATATAGGTTAACTTCATAAATGGACGATACCATGTTAAATTTCAGTCAAATCGATCAAAGGATAATAGAAAAAGTAATAGTTGTATCCTAAAATAAGCCTGTTCATAAAGTTTTTCCGATATATTTTAAAAAGTTATATACCAATTTCAATCTAATTTACAGGACGTGTTTATGCTATTAGATTCCAGCCTACCTGTGAATTTGAACCAATTTGAGAATGTAGTAACGAAGTTACAGAGTAAAAAACCTTGAAATATTGAGTTAAGTAGAAAGTTCGCGCCGTTTTTTTTCAATAGATGGCTTTAGAGTCGTCTAACTTTAGTAGCTGTAATCCTATCAAGTTATGTTATAGCACGCTGGAATGGTGACGTTTTATAGAATATTTATGAAAAAAAATGTTTAATTCAGGCAAAATTAATTGCGGTAATTGGGTTTTGAAAGTGAATCAAAATTCTGAAAAAAATTCCCTATATTAATGCTCCATGTTAGGTACTACCGTCCGTCCGTGGCCAAGATAACTCAAAAACGCGTTATACAATTTTGATGAAATTTAGAATGCTACTTGGTTATTTCTATAGTGGATTTGGTGTTCCATTTCAGCAAAATCGGAGCAGAGAAGTTATTAAGCAAAAACAAGGGTGACCATAAAGTTTTGTCGTTTTTTTTATATAGTTTCTCGGATTTAATTAGAAAATTTGTATAGCAATTTTGTTTAAATTAATTACATTGGTTGACTACATTAATAGACCATGCCATTGTAAATCCGATTTTAATGAAATTTATAACATGAGTTGCTTATTCCTTAACTGGGTTTGGTATTGCATTTGAGTAAAATCTTTCTACGGGGGGCAAAGTTATAAAGGAAAAATCAGGGTGACCAGAAAGTTTTGTCGTTTTTTTGGCTATGGTTTTTCGGATGTAATTGGAAAATTTGGGAATCAATTTTTTTAAAATTAATTATATAGGTTAACTTCATAAATGGACGATACCATGTTAAATTTCAATCAAATCGGTCGAAAGATAGTGGAGGAAGAAATAGTCGTAGGAGGAAATAAGAATGTTCAGAAAGTTTTTTTGATGTACATTCAGAACTAGTACACCGATTTGAATAAAATTTGCAAATTACACTTATGCTACCAGGGTCTGGGTTACTTACAAATTAGAGAAAATTTTGAAAAGGGCAAACAAAGTTATGAAGAAAAAACCTTGATAAATTGTTAGTTTTCACAATTTTTCTCTCCCATTTCTACCATAGGGCAACAAACAATCGGCTATAGGCCGATTTTAAATTACTTTATGTTTTTTATATCATTCTACTCATTGGTTGCATCGTAAGTTTGTGGTTTTAAAATGGCCTGCAACCGTATATTTCGATACACTTTCCCAGCAGTAATCAGGATTGTATAATGGTTGAATTCTTTTTAATATCTAATTTCACTTTCAAGTATAACTAGCTTCATAAATTCAATTAAAAAATTGGATCTATCGAACGAGTGCATTCTGTCCAATGATTCTTCTCATGATTAAATCATATTTCTTGTGTTGTAAGATCGAGTTATTAGACCTGTCATCTCTATTTGAGTGGTTAATGAGATGAAATTGATTGGCAAAACTAAGATAGCATGGCTTGATTAAGTTTCAAAAAACCTTATCTAAACAAAAATAATCTTAAAAAAAAAAAAAATAAAAACTAAAAGATTACGTCTAAAATTTATTTTATATTCAACTAACTAATATAAGTAAACGTTTAAATATCTTAAAGAAGTAAGTGTAATATTCATGATGCGATCATGTTTCCGCCTTATTACTAGTCTCATTATGCACACAAATTTAATAAAGAGTTGAGAGAAATTTATGCTTTGCTGCTAGTTGTGCATTAAAATTCTAATTTTACAGAATCCTTATTTTAACTCAAACCGCTGGTACTAGATTAGAGAAACGCTTGTATAAAAGTAGGAAAGGACAATAGTCTCGTATTATTTAATAGTCTTTCTGCCCTATAGTAGCTACTACCAGAGGGTATATTAGTTTTGTCACTATATTTGTAACACATTGAAACAATCATCGTAGAAAGGTTTCAAGGGTATGGTTGCGCAGAGAATCAAAAGTTATATTGATCCAACCGTCACTCCGTCTGTCCATCCGTCCCTATACAAGATAAATCAAAAACTTGGGATCCGATTTTTGTGAAATTTACAATGTTAGTTGGTTATTCCTTAGGTTAGTTTGGCGTTATACTTCAGGAAAGTCAGTCGAGGGAGTCAGGGAGCAAAGTTATAAAGAAAACTAGGGTGACCAGAAAGTTTATTAGCTTTTTAAAAATGGTTTTTCCGACGTCATTTGAAAATTTGGATAACAATCTTGTTTAAATAATTTACATGGGTTGACTACACGAATGGACGATACTATGTTAAATATCAGTAAAATTGGTCAAAAGACAGAGGAAGAAGAAATAGTCGTAAAATATAATAAACAAGTTCATAAAGTTATCCCGATGTATTTTAAAAATTAATATAAAGATTTCGATAAAATTTGCAAAAGATATTTATGCTATTAGGACCCAGCCCACCTGTGAATTAGACGAAACAAATGTATGGAGGAAAAATCTTGAAATATTAGTATTTTTCGTTCTTCTTACTTAGGGTTGATTATTTAAACTATGCATTTGTTAACTACGAACCCCATGTGTACCATAATTCTTCAAAAAGTCGGCTAAAGGCCGATTTTCTGTTACACTGAGTTTTTCTCGTAATTTTCTTTAAAAGAAAACATTTAGAATGGAAATGTTTGACATTTTAAAATACAAAATTTGTGAAATTGAAAAAGTTTATTACGAATCCCTAATGAAACAGAGATAGAGGACCTTCAATTAACAATTTACAAGGATTTGATTAATATTTGCCTGTTACTGGAGTAGGATAGCATTTCCTTTTTTTTAAAAAAAAAAAAATAAGATTGAGATTAAGGGCTGATTTTGTTATAAGTTATTTTAAACGTCTTCGTCTCCCTTTGTTTGTACGAATTTCAATTCTAAATCGGTAAAGATTTAGAAAATTACATCCAGCAATCATGGTTCACATCATTTTCCTGTTCTTTTTACAATTTTGTTTTCTTTGTCTGAAGAATGGTGTCCTTTTCCCAATTAATGAGAAAAAAAAGTGAATGCTATCCACCAAAGTTGATAAAGAATTTCCATAAAGTTTCCAAAATGCTTGTTTATTTTTTTGCGTTTGCCTAATTTTGTGTCCTTTTTCCTTGTGTACTTACTCCTTAATTAAAATATTGGTGAATAGTAACAGAATTTTTTTTAGTGTTCATCTTATATTGAAATTGTAGTGGTATACCCTATATGAATGAAATTGAATTTTTCCCTTTTTGTGAGGTTGAGAAGTGTTAAAACATTGTACAGTATTGCGAATTGAATCCATTTAATTATGCAAATTGATGTCAAGCTGCTTGCCAAGTATAGAACTGGATTAAAATGCAAATCGAGGGACCCTCAATAAACGTAATGACCAAAATATGCACGTATATGGATTTCAAATACTTTGTATATTTATTTGTTTATATACTCATTATATGTAATTTCATTTTTACATATTTTGTTCTCAATACAAATGTTAGAAAATTTCTGTTTTCTTGTATCAAATTATTTCGAATTTATTGTCAATTGCTAAAACAATACAAATTAATGTAATAATAATTAAAATAGTATTCAATGATAAGCCAATGAAAATAAATGTGTAAACAGACGAAATCAGGAATCGTTTCATTTTAGCAGCAAAAATCGGAATCCACTAAGCATTCTATAAATTGAAAATGTTATATAAAACGAACAAACAAAATCAATTGTTTTACACCTAATTGTTGCAAAATGAATTCCTTTTATAAATAGCTGGCGGAGGATTCACGGCTCCCCGACTATATATACTGGAAAACCTCTTGTGTACCGTCCTATCCAGGATATACATTCCACTTTTCATGAAAATCTGCTCAGTAGTTTCTGTGTTCACCCGGAATATACAGCCCACAATCCTACAACTAAGGAACAGATTTATTATATAACATTCATATTGGTATCAGAGACTAGACCTGGTAGAATATCTAGAAGTTCTGAATGGAAAACTTTTAAGTTTTGTGGTAAATCCATTAATAATAAAATATTACAAAATGTTGAATATAAATCTTTGGAGAGTGTCAATTCATGTAAATAAAACATATTTTCCCTTATCTCATGTTTCCCACAAAAACAAATCCTACAGAGATTTGACTAAGCTGCGGCATGTAACATTTTTGTATATTTCAAATAAATTCATCATCTTATAATATAAATTGTTTTCTTATTCATATGACAAATGCAAGATGTAATCTGAACATATGTAAGTAGGTATTCCGGCGATTGAGACCATCCTGTGTATTCCGGTGCTATAGACCGACCAATGGGAGCGAAGCAATTGTCTCTTTCTCTCCTGTGTCTTCTATCTCTCTCTATGGGCGTGGCAGGGGCGTGTGGGGTGGGAAAAGGGGCGCGGTGGTCTTTTTAGGCGACGGCGGCGCCGTTGGTTTGTGGAGTGGGGGAAAAATGGCTGTTGCCATACCCCTAAAATGGGCTGGGTTTTTAAACATGGCTGTCGACCAATTGTTTTTAAACATGGCTGTCGACCAATTGCTGTCGAAAATTATTTTTAAACATGGCTGTCGACACTTGTCAAGGCGTGGTATTTAGGACGTATTTTTTTTTACAGGATTATTTAACCATCTGATAATAATTAATTTTAAATTTATGGTCGTCGTCAAAAAAAAATCGTCGTGAAATATGAGTCGAAACAGATATTTTAAAAAACAATATTATTTAAACATTACACATGTGGTACGTCGCGTAGGGTGGGAAAATGCTTATGGATATTTTTTTTCCACCAGTATTAGATTACAACGTGTAACCATCTGGTTATAATTAATTTTTCGTGGTAAATGCACGTAAGAAATAATATGAAAACGCAGGTGTGGGAAAGGGATAAGTGGATAAGAAATTTTTGTATAAAAGGGCCGAATTATCTGAAGATCAGTGATTTATTAAAATAAATTTCAATAGTTCGGACGAAAGTAAAAAATGTTTAAAATAACTAGTGAACGGGAAGTTTTTGTGCGAAGGTTTAATTTGACCGGGTATAAAATTAATTTCCAAATTAGTTCGATACCCGAGAATGAAGATCCGACTCGTTGGATTAAATCAGCGATAGAAGGTGTTGTTGTTAAAGCCACAGAGGGTTTGGAACCAGGTGATTTTGTAGGTTTCACATTCTGTGGGAAAAACTTTAATGCGAGGGGCCCTGGGTGGGTCACTTTTAAACCAGTGAGTGAAGTTAAATTTGGCGACATTTGGGAAATTATTTCCAAAATTTTCCAAAGCAATTCCGAGGGAATAAGTACCGATACATTTTGCTTAACTGCAACATCGGTAAGAATGCCTGTAGGAAGGGGGCTCCGACAACGGAAATATAATAGTTTCGATGAGGAAAGTGCAAAGCGGAGAGGTATAGTCCAAATTAAAAATAAGGACAATCTGTGTTTACCACGGGCAATAGTTGTTGCAATAGCAAATGTGGAAAAAAGTACTGATTACAGTAAAATTAGAAGAAATGTAGACCAGCTGCAAACACAGACTGTAGAGAAATTATTGGCGGAAAGTCAAATTGAAATACCCACAGAAGGTGCTGGAATACCTGAGTTAACCAAATTTCAACACCATTTAAAAGACTTTAAAATAACAGTCTATCAGTATATCATCAACAAAAGTGGTACAGATGTATTGTTTGAAGGCGGTAATCGAATAAATTTGCTGTACCACGACGGGCATTATAACGTGATTACCTCACTAACGGCAGCCTTTTGTTGCAGTTATTATTGTGAAATGTGTCGCATAAGGTACGAACATAAAACTGAACACCGATGTGTTGGATCCTGCCCATGTTGTCAACAGACCCCGCCCTGTGAAAAAGGCGTTCCAAATAAGAATTGTGCAGCGCGCAATCGGTATTTTAGAGGAACTACATGTTTCGAAAATAATGTAAAAAGTCTTTGTAAAGAACTAAAACCGTGTATGGAATGCCTGAAACTGTACCGCAGATATAGATTTCACGTGTGTGGAGAAATATTTTGCAAGAACTGTCAAAGACATGTCGCTGGCAATCATCTGTGTTTTATAACTCCAAATTCGGATCAAATGGATCACCGTAAGAATTTTTACGTATTTTACGACCTAGAAACGCGTCAAGAAAAAGTTCTAGGTGACGGGGAAGCAATAAAATTGCATGAACCGAATTTGTGCATTTTTTCTAAAAGATGTAATGTATGCATTAATGTAGAAGGACAATATTGTTGTGAAATGTGCGGATATAGAGTGGAAATTTTACAACAAAACGTTATTGGAAATTTTTTTAAATATTTAGTAAATGTGCGGAAAGTCCATAAACGTTACAGTGCTCGCGCATAACGGCCAGGCGTTTGATCATCAATTTATTTTGAACTATGTGCTCCAAAAGACTAATATTAAACCGGAATTGATCATGCGAGGTACAAAAATCATATTGATGATTATTGGGAATATAAAGTTCATAGATTCGTTGAACTACTTCCCGATGCCACTGTCAAAAATACCACAAGCCTGGTCTGGCAGATAAATTTAAAAAAGGATACTTTCCCCACTTATTTAATACAATAAGTAATGAGAAATATATCGGAAAATTGCCAGCAGTTGAATTCTACAGTCCAAATACTATGAATTTTGATGATCGGAAATGCTTTCTACAATGGTATGAGGAACAGAAAAACGACGAATTCAACATGCAGCGTGATCTAATAGATTACTGCAAGAGCGATGTGGAGATTCTAGCAGAAGGGTGTCTCGAAGTTTAATACTGAGGGAATGTAATGTATGCCCATTCGCGGAAGCAGTAACGATAGCGTCTGCGTGTAACCTGGTATTCAGACGAAATTTCCTCCGACCGTATACAATCGGCCTAATACCAAAAGCAGGCTATCGTGAGGAAAAAATCGCATCGAAAGTTGCTATACAGTGGTTGCTTTGGGAGGAAAAACAACGTAAAATAAAAATCCGGCACGCGTCCAACCAGAAAGAAGCTGTTATAAAGGGGGTAAAAGTTGATGGCTACTGCGAGGAAACGGGACAAATTTTTGAATTTCACGGCTGCTACTACCACGGTCACCCCGTCTGTCTCCCTCGGAAAAGAGATGCTTGTCTGTATGAAGGCTCAGGCGAGACATTAAATTCCCGATACGAATCTACTGTATTTAAAACTGAGAGGCTTCGATCGTCGGGATATGAGGTAATAAAAAAGTGGGAATGTGAATTCGGAAAAGAAATGTATGCTAACACGGAATTGAAAAGGTACATGAGTAACCATTCTGTACTAGCCGTTGCTCCACTTAATCCTCGCGATGCATTTTTCGGTGGTCGTACGGGTAACGCCAGAACTTATTATAAATATAAGTCAGGAGAGAAAATTAAATATATTGATGTATGCTCTCTCTACCCGTGGGTATGTAAAAATGGAAAATTCCCCATTGCCCAACCAAATTATATGTTGGTAACCTGGAGTGCTCCAAGCTAAATTTAACAGAAATTGATGGTCTGATTAAATGCAAAATTTTACCACCACAAAATCTGTATCATCCTGTCCTACCGATGAAACAAAACCAAAAGTTGATGTTCTCATTATGCTTCACATGCAGTTTGGAAAAAAGTCAAGAGGATTGTACTCATGAAGAAAATGAAAGGGCATTAACTGGAACATGGGTATTGGATGAGGTAAATAAGGCCATTGAAAAGGGTTACCAACTGCTGGAAATTTATGAAAAATGGTCTTATGAGGTACGGCAAAAAAGAGATGGACTCTTCACAGAAATGATGAACAAATTCCTAAAAATGAAACAGGAAGCTTCTGGATAGCCTAGTACATGTGTTACAGAGGAGGAAAGACATGAATATGTTAAAGAATTCTTTGAGAATGAGGCCATAGTATTAGAACCGGAAAAAATAGAAAAAGACCCTGGTTTAAGATCCACTGCTAAGCTGATATTAAATTCATTTAGTGGTAAATTTAGTCAGAGGGAAAACCAATCGAAAACCTCTATAATAACATAGCCAGCTGAAAGCAGTTAACCATCTTTTACAATTAATGATGAAACTCTGATTGTGAACTGGGAGATTCAAGAAGAGGCTGCAGATTCTCTGACTGCAATCAATGTGTGTATAGCAGCATACACTACTACAAAAGCACAACTGAATTTGTACACAAGCACGGTTGCAACTGTATTCATATCTGGAGAAATTGGGAGATAGAGTATTATATTACGATACCGACTCTGTTATATACATAAGCAGAGATGGTGAATATGACCCACCTGTTGGAAATTTTGTTGGAGATATGACTGATGAATTGGACTGTTACGGCACTGGCAGTTATATTGAAGAATTTGTGAGCGGAGGGCCAAAGAACTATGCATACCAGGTATTTTCGACAAAGGACAATAGTCGAAAAAAGGTTTCTAAAGTAAAAGGGATTTGTTTAAACTATGAGGCGTCGAAATTGGTAAATATTGAAAGTATGCGTGACATAATTTTAAACAGCGATGGAGAAGCGAGGCCGATCAAGAACATTTCTTCTAGTATACGGCGCACCGAAGATCATCGAATTATAACGACACCGGTGGTAAAACAATACAACGCCAGATCAGAAAAAAGGAAATTTTTGGAAAATTTTGATTCCATCCCCTATGGGTTCAAACACACCAGGCATTATTTAAAAAAAATACTATTTTTAATAAAAAGATATATTTAAGTGTAAATATAATTGCAAATATATATCGATTGTAAAAAGATTATTTTTAAGTGTAAATATAACTGTAAAATAAAATGAATATTATTTCACATCGCGTCTATTTTATTTCTATCATTATTACATTATATTACATACTGTTTTAGCAAATTAAAATTTTGTAGGGCACAACATCCTCTAAGAGGTAAACACCTCGGAGTTAGAGAATGCCGCATCCTCAAAGTGTCTAAATTCGGACATCCACAGTAGTCTAAATCAAATACCGTTGCTCTATTTCCGAGAATTTCACTGAGATATTTTTTCTTCTCCGATCCTTTAACATAAGTTATTTTATTTTTCAAATTCGTCTGTAAAAATTATATCACGTGATTAATTGACGTGTATCCGCCCTCCCACGATAACCCATGATGATTTATGGAAAGCCAGGTAGCTTGAGTCTGCAGTGCTGATGGTAGTCTGTTAAATTCAAATGGCGGTTTTAGGTGAAAATGACGTACTTCATTCTCATTGAACAGGATCGCAATTTCCTTAGGAATGAAACTATTACTTTCTCCTTTAAAACCTTGTAAATCGACGAAAATAACCATGTTTACTGCTTCAAGTACCAGCCTCAACTGATCTTGGCAGGGTTTCAAATGGCCCCACGTGTTGTCGCATGGAAAATAATGATCTTGTGGTCAAAAAAGAAATATTCTTGATGGTAAAAACATGTTTGATCATGTCCTGATTTAGCATGGGGTTCAAGTGGCCACACGTGTTGTCCCACGGGATCTTGTGGCCAAAAAAGAAATATTCTCGAGGGAAAAAAAACATGTTTGATCATATCCTGATTTAGCATGGGGTTCAAGTGGAAACACCTGTTGTTCCATATCGTGAGAAAATAATTCAGTGCCCACAGATGTTGAAGTGAAAGAAGAAAATTCATGTTCTAATGTGTCCAAGTGGCATCTCCCCTCCAGACTATAAATAGGGACCGATTGGCTAACAGAAGTCAGTCTTAATCAAGTACTTTACGGAAGACAGTCTAACAAAAAAAATGTCTTATTTTCTCAACGAATTTCTGGAAGCTGATACGCCAGCAGCAGCAGCAGCAGCAGCAGAAGGCGCAATAGATGTTTTAAGCGAACTCAACAATAATCACGTACAATATAAGCCGACGAAGAAAATGGCAGATATGGAAATAAATACTCCATTTAAAATAAATTCGGCTCGGCGATGCATCACCAAATATGGACAGAGATTAATTCTGGACCTTGGCGATTATCAGATGTTTCTTCCTCCTCGAAATGGGAAAACAACAGATCAGACTTTAAATCAACTAAATGAGCAGCGATTTTGTATCATTAACAAGGGGGCAGTGGGAAAAAGGTTCCATCTTACTTTTGTGCAGAATTAAAGAAATAAAATAATAGTATTTGAAATTTAACTTTTGTGCAAAATTAAAAGAAATAAAATAATAATAATTGAAATTTTAAAATCTTTTATTTACAATATTTTAGTACTCGCGATCCATGAACTATGGCTGGTCGAAAATCCCAACCATTTTACAAGTACTTTGGACCCTTTCTTCTTTAATATTTTTTCAACAAGATACAAGTCAGGGTATCTGGTTTTTGTTAAGTCCTTCTCGTAAAAGCAGCCTTTTATTGGCTGGCCCAGATAATCTTCAAGAATGTATGTCACGGGATTTGTATGCTGAACTGCCCGAATTTTGAAAATTTCAGTTGTCCAATTTGGTGTGTAGCCCTTCTCAAACACATGTTTATACTTGCTGATACGTACAAAATCACCAGTTTTATATTTCGCATTCTGCTTTATTTTGATGTAACTATATACAGTGGAAAGTAAACGTTTTTCATTAGAAGGATTGACATCACACGGCCGCATTCGAGTTGTTCTCTGACGAGTTCTGTTGTATCGATCCGTTAACTCTTTTACAAAATTAATCCACTGATAATTTCCACGCATGCTAAATTCCTTCCACATCATCGATTTTAGAGTTCTATTAAATCTCTCTACAATCTGTGCCTTAAGAGTGGTATACGTAGAATAATGATTAATGTGATACTTTAACATTAAATTTTGAAAATTTTTATTGAAGAATTCTTTTCCATCATCAGTTTGTAGGTTTTTAGGAATACGTCTCTGGTTAAATATTGTTGCCATTGCTTTGGTTATTTCAAGTCCTGTTTTATTTTGTACAGGTACAGCCCACGCATATTTCGAAAAACAATCAATGACTGTAAGAAGGAAACGATAGCCATTATTTTCTGTGGCATACGGTCCCATTTCCACCAAATCTGCTTGCCACAAATCGTTAAAACCTTTTATAATAACATGTCTTCGTTTAAAATTTCTTCGAGCCGGTTTATGTAGCTCATCGACTAACTGCTTTTTACCAGACGTGACTGCTCGCTTTACCATCATAAGATAAAATGGTGCATTATGCACTTTTGTCCAAAATAAAAAGTTGGTGATCGGCGTCGTCAACTTCTGTAGCTTTATCAGCAGGCTTATATTCAGTATAAGACATATCGACGCGATGTTTAAGGTCGGCGATGATTCCTTTTAAAAATTTAAATTCTCTATCGACATAGTCTTTTCTAACAGCATCACTATCACTAATAGGATAGTCCAAATTTACTATGCGCCTTGAATTTAGATCGTAATCTCCATCTTCAGTTAAATTAAAACCTATCCCCGGGGCTCCGCGCTCACCTTTTACTCCAGGGGCCCCAGGAGGGCCTTGTGGGCTACGATGGTTAGAAGACCCAGTTTTCTGTAGGTAACGTCCGAACTTATCAGCGGACATATTTAAACTATAATATTCGCTTCTCTCAGCTCTTCGATAATCGATATAATTTCATTATTGTGATTATTATGCCCAGCCTCATGTGATGCTACGAGTAAACGAAGTCTATCAACCAATTCATTCGCATCGTCCCAGTAAAAATGTTCAATTTTGTTTCTAGACACTCGCATTAAACTGCCACCTTTCTTGACAAGCTTACTTATAATCGCTGTGTACTTATGATTTTTACTTCCTTTTACCTGTTTATTCACACCATATTCACGCCTATGAGCATTACTCTGCAGTAGAATAGCTTTATAGTTTTCTAAATCATTTTCATTATACGTAGAGGAATCGGGGTTTTTCATGAAAAGCAATTCATATAACCCTACGGTTCCTTTGTACGGAGTATCATCAACATATATTTTATCATTTTGGATTTGAAAAACTGAATGCCCGATTTTATACTACTGTCTATTTGGGGTCAGATAAACCCCATATACAGTATCCACCGCACTGTTCCCCGACGTTATTATTAATTTCTTCAAATAGTCGCTAGCTAGCGTATCAAACTCTTTTTGGGCTATAAGCTTATCTACAGCCTTCTGCCCGGCTGGTGTATCAAGCCATTTACCACAGTCAAATTTTTTGTAGGGTGTGGCCGGTGTGTCCCTGGACTCGACAAATGTACCTTCGTCATCATCCTCGAAATAAAAAGCTTTCGCAGCTGGGTTAGGTGTTACAAATTCAGCCTTTATTTCCTGTTTTGGTTTGATTTCGTCTTTCAACTTTGGGTGTTTGGTGAGCTCTTTAAGAGGTTCAGTGATTGACTTAAAAGTGTCTTGAAACCTGCTCTCTTTCTCTATCCGTCCTGATTTTACAGCCTGGTATTTCTTACGAATTGAGTTCGTGGTTTTTATGATTGCTCGTAGTTGTTTTTCTTTCATGTTTGTGAACTGCTTTCAAATCTGCTCTAATCAGTTTATACATCTGGTTTATACAGCTACGGTACAGGTTTCGAACGGCTTTCAACTGCTTTTTAACAGCTCGGAGTACTGTTTTCATCAGATCTGTTACCTGCTACAGCTTTCGACCTGGTCAGCACTGTTTCGCAGCTGTACTGGTATTGATCTGTTTCAGTTGCCAGCAGTTACTTTTATGTAGGTATCAAAACCCTTTCGGTAGCGGCCTTCATTTAAAGGACTATCTTTATCTACCACAATGGAACCGTATTTTTCCTTCCAGCATTCTGAACACATACTTCGAAAGGTGTTGACAGACATATCTGTATTTACATGATCATTATAAACATGTTTCAAGTTCATTTCATCCTGTTTGAATATAACCAGGAAATTCGTATTGTCTCGAATCAAATGTTTGGGTATATGCGTATACGTTTGACAGAGATAAAAACTGTCAATATCTTTATGTCGATCCATACAAAAATATGCCCGAATATTGTTCTGTTTATCACAAGCAACATCATCGAAGATAAAAATCGAATTGGGCATGGCCTTTTCAGGTGGTATAACATCATTATTATTTGAAAATGTGTAATAGCCCAGTTCGGATATTGGTGAAACAAGCCTCTTCAGATACTCATATTTCGGTTGCAGTAATGATTTTGAGTAGACGTAAATATTTTCAAATTTTAATCCGTTCGGGTCTTCTATTAAACTGATCATAACATTGGTTTTCCCACAATTTGACGGCCCCACAATAACTCCCCTTACACTATCAGTCAGTAATAAACTGTGCTTTCTCTCTTTACGGATATCGGTTGCAATGTCAATATTTTTCACAGGAAGTGATACGTGCTGCTTGATGAAACGCATTGTAATGAATAAAGAGTACTGTCTATAAACACCACCACTTATTCGATTACTGTATTATGAACAAGAAGGTTACGTTCAATCTTAAACCCCAAGTTTACAATATGTATACTTGGGACTTTGCATATCGTGCTAGTCGTAAAGGGCCGTGGCAAATGTACGCCGTCGATAGATTTCGATTCAGTCGAAGAATCCAGCAGTTGAGTGAAATTATATCGCCCATTTTATTAGAAGATCATAGACAACGCATTTTAGTCAGTTTGATCAGTGCAACATGATTGATCACTCGCGCGACATTCGTTCTAAAACCGTTCAAGGGAGAGGTTTATTAAATTCTTTAATTAGGAATTAGTAATTAGTAATTAGCAATAGAATTACATTTGCCAGGATACCAATATTGTGGGCCTGGTACTAAACTACAAGAAAGGTTGGCCAGAGGAGATCCTGGAATTAACGAATTAGATAAAGCCTGCAAAGAGCACGATATCGCATATTTAAAATTTAAAACTTTAAACGACCGACATATTGCTGATCGCATATTAGCTGGGAGGGCGTGGCAGAGAGTAAAATCTTCTGATTCAAACTTAAGTGAACGCCTGAACGCGTGGTTAATAACAAACACTATGAAAACTAAAACTAAATTAGGGACGGGAGTGAAACGTCAGCCATCTTTTCAACAGATTATTCGAAATGCTCGAGTAGTATTGAAGGCTCGGAAACCAAAAACTACAAAGGAAGCAGTAAAACTAGCTCTCGCTGCAACAAAGAATGTGATTAATCGTGAGACAAAACGCCCCCGTGTGATTAGAGTACCAAAAGTTGGTGGTATTCTCCCTCTACTACCCATTTTCGCAGGACTATCGGCATTAGGTGCATTATCAGGTGGTGCCGCTGGTATAGCTAAAGCTGTTAACGATGCTAGTGCTGCTAAAAGAGAATTGGAGGAAAAAAGTCGTCATAATCGAAGAATGGAATTTATTGCTGTCGGCAAAGGGCTGTATTTGAAACCATATAAAAAGGGGTTTGGTCTATATTTCAATCCAAAAAACTATTAAAAATGCTGCCCAATAAACCTTTAGATGAACCAGATTTATATAGATATGGTAATTCTTTACCCCATTTCCGAGGTGTGTTTAAGCGAAATAATTTGCCGAAGACACCATGGCGAAACGAGTGTGGAATTGTGAATCTTGATTTGACAACCGGGAAGGAACACATTGGGTACCCTACTACAAACGAGGCCGAAATATTGAATATTTTGATAGTTTCGGGAATCTACAACCGCCTCTTGAAATTATTCGTTATTTGGGCGATAATATCAAATATAACTACAACAGTTATCAGAACTATGACTCTGTAATTTGTGGACATTTATGTTTATATTTTTTGTACAATAAATATATTGATTTTTAATAAAATTGGTTAGTTTCATTACAACCGTCTCACCATGTCGTTAACCCTTACATTGAGTGGTAATGAATCACAGTTATCCGCAGAGTATTTTCCTCCACTGGAATTGCCCGAGGGATGTGTATGCGGGCTCGTTGATTTTCAAACATATAATTCAATACCGAATATTGATGTGGACAATAACAAATTTCATGTAGGTAATAAAATTATAGAGATAGATGTTGGATCGTACGAAATTGACGATATCTCTAAATATATAGAAAGGAAGCTTGAAGAAAATAAAATTGGATTTTTATTGAGAGCGAATAATAACACATTGAAGAGTGAAATAAAATCTTCTGAAAATATAGATTTCACCCACAAAGACTCGGTTGGGTCATTATTGGGTTTCAGTAAGCGTGTACTCACGAAAAATATAATGCACGTTTCCGATATGCCAGTCAACATTATTAAGACGAATCCTGTTCGAGTAGAATGCAACAAAATTTCGGGGTCTTACATTAACAGTAAGCAGGTACATACATTGCACGAGTTTGCTCCTAAGGTGGGCCCCAGGTATAAAATTATCGAGGTGCCCACGAATGTCATCTATTTACCTTTGAACGTCAAACGATTAAGTTCTCTCACGTTAAAGCTTGTCGATCAAGACGGTAATTTAGTGAATTTTCGTGGAGAAACGATTACTATTCGACTGCATTTAAAATGCTGATATACAAAACCCCGCAGCGCAATAGTTCTCTCATTCAGAGTATAACCTCAGAACCTACCACAACTAAGCCGCAGCTGTCGCTAATAAATAAAGCATACCTGAGATCTCTGGGGCTTACATTAAAATAATGAATGATTTATTAAAAATCTCGAGTGGTGTTAGCTATGATAACAGCATTGTGAAAAAGGAATTTTACAGCTACTCACCATTTCTAAACTCATACGGTAACAGTGATGAAATACGAATTTCAATACAACATCAGGATTTAATTCTTCGATCGTGTGAAAATTTTATTTACATCGAGGGGCAGTATATAAAAGTGATGATGGGACAGTCTCTGCTACAGCAAAACTAGGCAATAATGCTATGGCGTATCTCTTTGATGAAATTCGTTATGAATTAAATGGTGTAGAAATTGATCGTAATAGAAATGCAGGGTTTACTTCTACCATCAAAAATTATATTTCCCTACATGCCGACGAAAGTAAAATGCTACTCAATGCGGGTTGGTCACCATCAGCTCCAATTACATTGCAATCGGGGCAATTCAATTTTTGTATTCCATTGAACATGCTCCTGGGATTCGCCGAGGATTATCAGAAAATTATACCAAATGCAAAGCATGAGCTTATTTTAGTACGGGCTAGATCTGATGATAATGTACTCATGTCACCCACAGATACTGTGACGGTAAAAATTCTGAAATTAAAATGGAAGATATCGCATATAACTCTCGCTGATGAAGAAAAACTCACTTTATATAAATTAATTGAGAACAATCAGAATATTAAAATGAGTTTTCGCAGTTGGGATATGTATGAATATCCAGTACTACCAGAAACTAGTCAACATACTTGGACAGTTAAAACTTCAAACCAGCTAGAGAAACCTCGATACGTTATGTTGGCTCTACAAACCGACCGCAAAAATCAGAAAGGCAAAGATGCGAGTAATTTTGACCACTGTAAACTAACAGATATCAAAGTTCATTTAAATTCTATATCATTTCCGTATGATGACTTGGATCTTAAATTTGATCAGGATCGATTCGCTCTATTATACCATATGTATTGTAAATTTCAATCGGCATATTATACTCGTAAAGAACAACCGCTGCTTTCTCCAAATGAATTTAAAAACAATGCCCCGATCATAGTTATCGATTGTGCGCATCAGAACGAGTCAATCAAATCGGGTCCCGTAGATGTTAGATTGTGTTATATTTTAGAACTGTCTTCTTTTATTGTCTATTCATGACTGACTTACTGTCACTACTGCAAGGCAGTAGGCAGTAGTTTACAAGTATTAATATGTACGTAATACAACATCTTTCTTTTTAACTATTTTTTTTTTTTTTTTTTTTTTATATAGTATATAATTCAATTCAATTTAAAAATAAAATTTATATAGGTTAACAATTCAAAATTAGTGGTGATTTCCACATACACAATTCTAATAAGCTTAAACAATATGTGATATAAAAAATTTAAATTTAGTTCTAGGAAATTACTCGACCTGAGCGCAATTGCATTCCACTTTGATGTGTTACATTCAAATCATTGTCAAATCTTTCATGATGACCTTGACTGGAATCATTATCTTCAATAGTTTCACGTTGTTCTGTGAATTTTATATTAAGACTGTGATCATCCACAGATTGAGGAACCTTTAAAATATGTTGACGATTACGCCTGAAAATATGACCATTCTCATCCAAAATGGAATATGACCTGGGTTCATTGCACACTCCAACAATTTTTCCAGGCGTCCATTCGGATGTGAGAGATGTTTTATAATAAACCTTTTCCCCTTGTTCCAGAGGTTGCAGTTTTCTGGTATTTTTATAATTTTTATAATTTCTTATAATTTTTTGATTATTCTGATAAAGTTTTGATAAATGTAAATTTTGATCAACTACTGATGGCAGTAGTTGTGTCTGCAATGATGGTAGTTTTGTTCTTAAACAACGAGACATTAGCAGTTCCGATGGTGAGTTGATGTTATTCTTTGGGGTCGGACGATACTGCAACAAGGCTATGTATGGATCAGTGCCAGTTTTGTCACATTTCGATAATAATTTTTTAATTGTGCCTATGGATCTTGGATAGTGAGGACTGGATGTTATATGCTCAAAATTCCATTCTTTTGCAAATTTTTTGAATTCTTCGGAATTAAAGCGTGGACCGTTATCAGAAATTACCGTATTGGGTATACCATGCCTGGCGAAAATCGATTTTAAATTTGTAATGACTGGCTTAGACGAGGAGGAAGAGTTTAATGCAGCTAATTCAATATAAGTGGAATAATAATCAACTACCAGTAAATATATTTTATTTTTAAAATGGAAAAGATCAATGCCTACTTTGTACCAGGGAATTACAGTTTTGTGATGTAGAATGATAGGTTCCTTTGGATTATTATTCCTATGACGGATGCATGTTTCACATTGACTAACATAATTCTGAATGTCATTATTAATGTTGGGCCAATACACAAAATTTCTTGACAGGTTTTTACATCTTTCTATGCCGAGATGACCTTCATGAATTATTTGGAGTATTTCGTGACGTAGATTTTTTGGAATAATTAGACTTGACCCCTTAAAAACCAAATTCTCGTAAACATGTATTTCATCTCTTATTGTGAAATACGGTGAAGTTAAAATGTCTATGGATTTCTTGTTGCTTGGCCACCCATTATGGCAATATTTAATTAATTTCTGTAGACCTAAATCTGCTTTTGTTTCTTCTCTAATCTAGATTGTCTTTGGAAATAGATAGATTCCTAGTTAACAAGTTAATCTGTAAAGTAAGGTCTTTGTCAAATTCAGTTAAAGTTTCATAGGGAAGCGCAGCTCGTGAAAGCGAATCGGCTACATACATATATTTTCCAGGCTTAAATACAACATTTAGATCATATGTTTCTAAACGTAACATAATTCGTTGGAGCCTAGGAGGAATTTTGTATAATGGCTTGTTGAAGATAGTCACTAAAGGCTTTTGATCTGTTTCAACTAAAACTTTATGACCATAAACGTACTGGTGGAATTTTGTGCAACCAAAAAGAATTGCAAAAAGTTCCTTTTCAGTTTGTGCATAATTCTGTTGACAGTTGGTCAGTGTTGCGGATGCGAAGGCTATTGGTCTATTGTCATGCATGGTTACAGCACCCATTGCCTTTTTTGAAGCGTCAACAGATAAACTTAGTGGTTTATTTGGATTAAAATATGTTAATATTGGAACTGTACTAATTAGAGACTTTAGGTTTTTAAATTCTATTTCATGTGATGGTGTCCATTGCCATTCAGTCTCTTTTTTCAATAAATTTCTCAAATTAGACGTTTCAATTGAAAGATCTTTTATGAAAGAACCTAAATAGTTAACCATGCCTAAAAATCTTTGTAAGTCTGTGACAGAAGATGGAGAAGGCATTTTACATATTGCTTCTACCTTGATTTCATCTGGCTTGACCCCTTGATGACTAAAAATGTGACCCATGTATTTAATTTCATTGCAAAGAATTTTTGATTTGGCTTCGTTAAATTTTAAACCAAGATTTTGTGCCGTTTGTAGAACTAATTCGAGACGACTATTATGCTCTTCAATAGTTGCACCATAAATCAAAAAATCGTCAAAATAAATAACAAGACCAGGTATATTAGAAAATTTTTTTATCATTTCTGAATGGAAAATTTCAGGTGCTGAACTAATACCAAATGGTAAACGTAGAAATCTATATCGCTCAAATGGTGTAATAAACGTGCATAGTTTAGAAGATGGCTCATCTAAAGGTATAGTCCAGAAACCTGAATTGGCATCGAGGATCGAAAAATATTTGGCATTAATTATTTGTGATTTTATGTCTTCAATTGTCGGTAACTGAAAATGCGAACGTAATATTACTCTATTTAGATTACGAGGATCTAAACATAGTCTAAGCTGACCATTAGGTTTCGCTACTAGAACAATTGAATTTACCCATTCTGTAGGCTCCTCAACGGGGACAATCACATTCATTTTAATTAGGCGATCAAGTTCATCTTTTAATAATTCTTTTAATTTGAAAGGCATCCTGCGCATGTTGTCAATAACAGGTCGAGCATCATTTCTTATTGTTAGATGACACTTAGTTTTTAAACAACCAAGGCCTTGGAACACACTTTTATATTTCTGTAAAATTTTACAATCATTATCAGATTTGTTATCTAAATTTATTGAATGAACCCGTTTTATTAAATTCAATTCCACACAGGTATGCAAGCTTAATATTGTTTGACATTCTAAATCGACAACAAAAAACTCTATTGGATGTTTTTGATTCAAAAATTCGCATGTTAAAAAACACTTTCCCAAATTGTTCAATTGATCACCATTAAAAGTCGCGATTTTGACATTAGAACGTTTTAAGTTTGTTGGACCTAATTTCAATTTCTCAAATTGAAAAGTCGACATGACATTGACTTGCGCACCTGTGTCCAATTGCATTTTAATTTTTATTTTATTTATTTTAATTTCAATGTACCACAGTTTTTCTTTACCCACGTCCAATCCTCCTACAAAAAATTCTTTCGGCTCTGATGATGATGATGACTCGTTGTTTGTTTTTTTAAGTCCCAAGTGATTAACTGACTTATTTTTGTAGTATATACACATTCTCGCATAATGGTTTTTCCGCTTGCAAATGTTACAAATGACTCCAATATCTGGACACCGTTATCTATGGACAAGACCGCACTTGTTACAAATTCCAATTTTATTTACTTGCTGTTTGTATTCAATTTGTTGTTTTTTCTTTTCACTTTCTGGCTGGCTATTTCTATGACCCTGATGACCTCTACTAAATGGATTTTGTCGGCTGTCATTACTGTTAAATTTAGTACTATGTAAAGCACCAACACAATTGAAATTCATTTCCTTTTGTAGTTGTTGTGACTGTCTTCTTCTTAATTCCATCGTTTTTGCGATTTCTAAAGCCTTTTCAAGCTTTATGCCACCTTCATTTAGAAGGCGTTCTTTTATGTAGAAATAATTTTCCCTTGGACCACATATTAATATATCACGCACCAGTTCTTCTCGTAAATTTCCGACTGAGCAATTGAAACTCAAATTTACTAATGCAGTTATATATTCATCTATGCTTTCATCAACTAACTGTTGTCTGGTAAAAAACTTATGTCTTTCCATTGCAATATTAGTTTTCGGCACAAAATATGACTCCAACTTTTTCACAAAGGTTTCATATTTAATTTTGTCGATATCTTCATTAAATGAGTTAAATATTTCATAACTTTCCGGTCCAAGATTATGAAGTAATAACGCAACTTTTCGTCCATCATCTTCATTTTCCAAATCTGAGGCACGCATATATAATTTAAATTGGTTAAACCATTTTTTCCACGTGTCGCCCAAATTTGAATTTTTTAATTCTATTGGTTGAATTTGACAACTTAATATTTTATTTTTTGACTTAAACTTTCACCATTCGTTGGATTTGACATCTTAAATAATTTTTATATTATTTTATTTAATTTTTTGATTTAATCTGACACCATGTTATATTTTAGAACTGTCTTTTTTTATTGTCTATTCATGACTGACTTACTGTCACTACTGCAAGGCAGTAGGCAGTAGTTTACAAGTATTAACATGTATGTAATACAACGTGTTGTATATAAACTAATTTATTATTGTTTTATTTTTATTAACACCACAATTAATTAATAATAATAATTTTTTTCCCACTTCGAACACAGCCTATGTTTTTTTTTCACTTATTGTTTTAATGTACCGTATTTTTTCAAAATTTTTTGTCTAACTGTCCATGCAGCGCAAAGGTCACAAATCTTATAATTTATCACATTTTATATGATTTCATATAAAACACATTTATAATGAAATTATAATTAAACTCTTTCAGAAACTAAACTGTATATATACTCAAATTGAAATTAATTTTAATTTTATTTCTAATATATTTCACAGGATTTAAAATTCCACTACTCTATTTGACTATCGTATTCGAACACGGGGTTGATAGTATTGGTGAAGTTATTGGTGATAATATTTCAATTTCAAGTGTATCTGTTAAGCTCCCACCTTTCTAGTCTACAAATCCAGAATTGTGATTTGAACAAGCGGACGCACAATTTTGTCTTTCCAATATTAGTCGTGATGTAACAAAATATAATTACATAGTGACGAGCATTCCACCAGAAGTATTAAGTAGTGTGTGTGATAAAATATTAAATCCGCCAAATGAAAATTTATACACGGATTTAAAGGAAATAATTATTTCTCGTTTTACGCAGACTGAAGAGAGGAAGTTAGATGAACTTTTATCTCGGGTTGAAATTGGTGATAGGCTTCCTTCAGAATTATATAGAGATATTAGTTTGAAAACAGGAAGTTCGCCCTTAGTTAATTCTGATCTCTTAATGTCATTCCAAAACCCGTCCTGATTGCAGTAACTTCTAGCAGTTCTTCTAATTCACAAGAAATCCTTAAATTAGCTGATAAGATTTGGGAAGTTTATCAGCCATTAAATGTTGTGTCAGTCGGTTTACCCCCTAGTAGTTGCAAGTCGCGAAGTTAAAATCAATTAAATTCGTTGATACAAACAATTATGCAACAGCAAAATACCATATAGCAACTTACAGAAACATTGTCACAACAAAAGATTCATACTGATGCATTTCAACAACACCACACAAATTTTTCAAACAATTCAAATAATAATAATAATCAATTTAATCGTCATCGCAGTCATTCACGCAATAACTATTCTCCTCGGCGTAGCAGTTATCGACCAGATGTTCCAATGTGTTTTTATCTTGGAAAATTTGGTAAAAATGCAAACGAATGTATCGGTTCCTGGTGCTCCTTTTATACACCGCAAAATGAAGAAAAAAAACTAAATAATTCCACAGTTATTGCGAGGTACAGTGGAAATTTCAAAACTCGTCGCCTTTTTGTTTTTGATTCTATAATTAAATTAAACTTTTTGGTGGATGCAGGTGCAGATATTTCCATAATTCCTAAACAAATTTTTAAATCCAATGACAATGACCTAAATACTTATTTTTCAGCGATAAATGGTTCCACTATTTGTATTTATGGTAAAAAACTTCTGAAACTTAATTTGGGTCTCAGAAGGGATTTTCTTTCATTTTTACAATCGCTAATATCATTGGCGCTGATTTTTTGTCACATTTTGGTGTAATGGTTTATCTGAAATACGAAAGATTAGTAGATACTAACACATCTTTAATGGTTAAAGGATCCACTCAGACAACTAATACACCAACTCCGAAAATTTTCGCTTTAGATAATAAATACATAAAATTAATACCACAATATCCCTCATTAACGGAACAACCGAATTATTTTTTACCGATTAAACACAAAATTCAACATAATATCTTTACTAAAGGGCATTCACCGTATTCTCGTCCTCGCCGCCTTGATTTAATGAAACAGAAAATAGCTAGAAATGAATATGGTAGAATAGGGAATTTGCCGACATTCTTCACCTAATACGAGTTCACCCCATCACATGGTTCATAAAAAGGATTCGAATGATTGACGTCCATGTGGCGACTATAGACAATTAAATACAATTACGGTTCCAGACAGGTATCTATTGCCACATATTCAAAATTTTAATATGCATCTATATAGATGCACAACTTTCAGTAAAATTGACTTAATTCGGGCGTATCATCAGATTCGGATAACTGAAGAAGATATTTTTAAAACAGCTATTATAACCCCTTTTGGACTTTTCGAATTTTGATGAATGCCCTTCGGATTAAAAAATGCAGCTCAAACATTTCAACGATTTATTAATACGGTACTTCAAGGGTTCGATTTTATATTTGTATATTTAGATGATATACTTATTGCAAGTAAAAATGAAGAAGAGCATTTAAAGCATTTAGAAATAGTCTTCAAGAAATTAGTTGCTCATGGAATTAATGTACATCCAACCAAATGCGAGTGTGGAGTGCCAAAATTAGGATTGCTTTCGCATCACATTTGGAAAATGGATCGAGTACTAATCATTAAAGAATTTCCAACTCCGACTTTAAAGACAAACTAGCAACTGCTCCCCTGTTAACACATCCAACGGAAACTTTCGAAATCATTCTTTCTATGGACGCTTCCAATATAGCCATAGGGGCAACATTGGAACAAAAAGAAAATAATACCAGCATTCCAATTGCCCATTTTTCCCGAAAATAATTATCTAGCCAAATGAAATATTCCGCTCTAACAGTAACTTTTGGCAAAATTACACATTTTCGATATTTTCTTGAAGGAAGAGGATTTTTAATTTATACCGATCACAAACCACCCACAACAGCACTACTTTCAAAAGCCGAAAAAATCCCCTGCCAAGCACGACATTTGGATTACATTGCGCAATTCACTAATAACATCAAACATATAAGCGGAACCCAGAACATAGTCGCCGATACGTTATCACGTATTTTTGACAAAGAAATTTCGGAAGAAACAACAGGTGATATAAATATTCATTCTCTAAAGCAAGATCAGGAACAAGATGTAGACTTGAAAAATTTACTTCAAAATTCAAATTTAAACTATATTCTGAAAGAAATTAATATTCCAATTTCTAATGTGATGCTTTGGTGTGATATCTCTATGAAAGAGATTAGACCTTATGTTCCTCAAATAATGAGACGAATAGTGTTTGAAAAATTACATAATGTTACACATCCGGGCATTAGATCGACTCATAAATTAATATGTACAAGATATTTCTGGCCAAGAATGAATACCGACATTGGTACAATGGTCCAAACAATGTTTAAATTGCCAACGGGCCAAAATAACAAGGCACACCAAGTCAGAGATTTATGAATTTAACGTACCGAAAGATAGATTACAGCATATTCACTTGGATCTAATTGGTCCTTTAGCACCTCCTGATGGTAATTTTTATATACTAACTATAATTGATAGGTTTACACGATGGCCAGAAGCGTATCCCTTTAAGGATGTGACAACTTTAACTATTGCTAGAACACTTTTCTTAAATAATATACCGCATTTTGGTGTTCCACATACCATCACAACGGATTAAGGAACCCAATTCAAATCAAAATTATTTTCTTCATTTTCTAAATTTCGCGGTTCACACAAAATACATACTACCTCCTACCACCCGCAAAGGAATGGAATGGTTGAACGATTAAATAGAACTTTAAAAAACAGCTTTTATTGCAAGAAACAACTCAATACATTGGGCGGAGGAACTTCCCTTAATTTTGTTAGGTTTTAGAACAGCAATCAAAGAAGACATTGGATGTTCTCCAGCCGATTTGGTATATGGTCAGACTTTACGTATACCAGGCGAAATGTTGATTTCCTCGGAAAATTCTTTTGACGGTTTACCTTTTATTGAAAAATTGAAATGTTTGTTTGAAAATTTAATACCGCGTCAAGTTGTTCATCACGGAAAAAGGAAATTTTTATCAGCCCGGATCTTTGATCTTGTAATTATATTTTCATTCGAGTAGATGGTGTTAGACCAGGACCATCACCACCTTATGAAGGACTTTTTAAAGTAGAAAGTAGAGACAGGGGACATGTGTACATTAAACAAAACAGCAAAATTATATCTATACATATTGACAGAATTAAACCAGGTTATTTAACTGAAGAAAACTTATTGCATATTAACAATATACTATATGTACTTACTTATCCAAAGAAAAAGGTTACATTTGGTATTAATTCTTTTTGTGTTTAATTCAATATCTGGCAGGGGACATTTTGGTGTACCTGTTATTTAATTTTTATCTAGTAGTTAATTTACTTATGCTATTATTATTTTATTAATTTATTTTAATCTAGTTTCTATTTTTTGTTTTTCGTTTTTTCTATTAACTTTTTTGGTTCAGATAATTTTCTGAATTCGAACTAGATACATTCCTAAGTAATTATAATTTTCCTGAATTTGGAAATATATTAAACGAACATATCTGGAATATTTAATTAAATAAATTATAAAAATAAAAATTGTGATTTTGGTTTATTATATAAATAAATATATACGAAGAAATATTCATTAAAAATATAACCCCACAATCTCCATACGAAATGCATTAATTCCAGTATAGACGGTCATAATTTCAGTTTTCATTTTCTTCTTTATCTCGCCCATACTAGTCTCCATTTTGTTTTCAGGTAGGATACACTTGTTTTACTTAAACTTTTAAGACAAGACTTTTATTGGTTTTGCAACCGGTAACAGTTTCAATTTAAGTTTCAAGAAAGGAATCATTAATTTTATTCTCAATACTAGGAGTATTCGATTTCATTTCGATTTGCAAACTGAAAGTATTTGGATCCGTTTTAGTTTGGAGATTCAGAAACAATGTCTTGATGACTGTCATTAATTCGTCTTGATCAAATTGTTTTGCCGCATTGCTATTTTCTTTTTGCGGTATGGCTTTATTCCAAATGTCAATAAAATCGTTATTATTAATATCTAGATTTTTCGCTATATAGACTTTGTTATTCTTTTGCTTTTGTCTGTTCCATTTCCAGCGAGAGAAACTTCGCCAAAATTTCCCAAACAATCGAAATTTTACACGACACACTGAAGTATAATCTCAAATTTCCTACAAAGCTAATTTTTATACAACACACCGAAGTATAACCCAAAACTTCTTGTATACCGCCGATATTTCCCGTGCCCTAGGCATTTTTATACACCCACCGGAACTTCTTATATAACAATGAACTTCTCCTAAATTTCTACCCGGAGAAATTTCCAGTATAATTTCGAAATTTCCACCAGAAATATTCTCACGATTGTGTTTTCGTACTCCGATTCACAATAAATAGTTGCACTTCAACGATCACTATTGCCAAAGTGTAATTAATAATAAAGTCCGGAAAGCTAGCGAAGTAGCCAGAAAAAGCACGTGCCAAACGGGGGAAAGAATACGCAAGAGTACATATATTTTTCATAGGAAAAATCCATCAGCAAGAGAGAGAATGAAATGTTCTTAAAAATCAGATGGAATCTTATAAATTGATCCCGGAATTTTAAGTTTGGGCACAAATTTTACATACATACCAGAAAAAAAAATATGCGCCAATTTTTTTTTCTGGTATGTGTGCATTTGTATATGAATTTCTGCCTGTGTTTCATTGTTTACATTTTAAAATTACCCAAAAGCGAGAAATGGGATGTTTTTTAAAATAATGTGTCTCTTTCACCCATACGTAAAATTTTTAGTTCTATCTATGTCAGCAGTGGATAGAAAATTGTTTGAGAAAGCACAGGCAAAATTTGCTATTACTTGCTAGCCCCGCCGGTTCGATGTTTTGAAAATGCAAACAGTTTTTATTTATGTGAATTCAGTGTATGAACTTTATTTAGAAGTATTTCTGCGATAAAAGTTAGTCTTAAAATTGTTTGTCTATGAATAATTAATTTCTACAGTTTACTAACAACGGAAAAACACCTTTTCCATGGAAACGCATGGAAACATATTCCCTGAAATTATAGAGGGAAATGCTATTTATGTTGCGTTTTGTTAGAAAATTTCGTGGGTTTTTCTGGAACTATGAAATATTCTAATTTATTTCTTTTTACATACAATAATTAAATTTGATTCGTCTTGTGTATTTTGTTCTTAAGGGTAAGTTTCTGGACTCATTGCCCAAAAATTATATAGCGCAATATTTTATTCTGAAAAAGCGCTGCTAAAAGTTATATATGCGAGTTGCATTCTTATTTTTACGTGCCTAGAAATCCTTATAGGTACATTATTATCATTTCATTTTAAAATGTTCTAATCTAAGACTATGTTTCTTTTGAGATTGTTGGCTTCGGACCCATTTTTTTACTTGATTCGTATTCAATGCTCCCACGGATTTTTTGCTAAACTTTAGTTTTTGTTGGTGATTTCATTTTATCGATTTTAAAAATATTTAAGAAACTCTTTACAAGAATAAAGTTTTCCCTTGCATTTTATGAGTCTGCGGCATCAGTGCCTGTGCTGCAAAAAAAATTCATAAAAATCGTGTAACATGCATAACTTAGGGCAATTTTGAAATGGCTAATCATTTTGTTTATAAGATAAAACCAATCTAAGTTTAAAAGACATAAACTTTATCAAGAAAATATTCCGGTCTATTAAATTAAAAGTTTCATATCTTGTTTTCAGTTTGTAATGAAATAAATGATTTTGTATATGAAATTAAAATTATTTGAGTTTCATACATATTTCTGTAAATTTCTGTATTCAGGCATCGAAACAAAATCTGTCATCCATTCTTTTTCTAAATTTTTTTATATCATCAACTTTATGAATAAGAAAAATACTTGCGAAAAACATTTAAAATTTTATAAATTTTCGAAAAGTGTAAATAAAATTTGCATTTAGTCTTTTCCATTGATATTGAAAACTTAACTTTATTTCATTTGATGCAAAAGTTTTTAGTTTTCTATTGACGATTTACAGATACTTTCAAGATTTGTCTAACTACTGGAATTTATCTATCTATTATATAAAAAAGTTTTTTCCGCACATCATTTATAAATTTTGTAGTAGAAAAACATAAAGCAATTTAAAATCGGCCTATAGCCGATTTTTTGATGCCCTATGGTAGAAATGGGAGAGAAAAATTGTGAAAACTAACAATATATCAAGGTTTTTCTTCATAACTTTTTTTGCCCTTGTCAAAATTTTCTCTAATTTGTAAGTAACTCAGACCCTGGTAGCATAAGTCTAATTTGCAAATTTCATTCAAATCGGTGCATTAGTTCTGAAAATACATCAAAAAAACTTTCTGAACAGGGTTATTTCTTCCTACGACTAATTCTTTCTGCACTATCCTTAGACCGATATCACTGAAATTTACAATGGCATGGTCTATTAATGTAGTCAACCAATATAATTAATTTAAACAAAATTGCTTTACCAATTTTCCAATTAAACCCGAAAAGCTATAGAAAAAAAACGACAAAACTTTATGGTCGCCCCTGTTTTTGCTTAATAACTTCGCTGCCCCTCTGTCGATTTTGCTGAAATGCAATACCAAAACCACTATAGCAATAACCAAGTAGCATTCTATATTTCATCAAAATTGGATAACGCGTTTTTGAGTTATTTTGTCAACGGACGGACGGTAGTACCAAACATGGAGCATTAATATAGGGAATTTTTTTCAGAATTTTGGCTCATTTTCAAAACCCAATTACCCCAATTTGTTCTGCCAGAATTTCACAATTTTTTTTCTAAGTATTCTATAAAATGTTACCTTTTCAGCGCGCTATAATATAACTTGATAGGATTAGAACTACTAAAGTTATACGATTCTAAAGCCAACTATTGGAAAAAAAAAGGCCACGAACTTTCTGCTTAACTGAATATTTTAAGGTTTTTCTCTCCATAACTTTGTTTCTTGACTCTCAAATTGGCCCAAATTCACAGGTAGGGTGGCGTCTAATAGTATAAACACGTTTCGTAAATTTGATTCAAATCCGTATATAACTTTTTAAAATACATTGGAAAAACTTTATGAACAGGCTTATTTTAAGCTACAACTATTTCTTTCTCCACTATCCTTGGACCGATTTGACTGAAAATTAATTCGGTATCGTCTATTTATGCAGTTAACCTACATAATTAATTTGTACAAAATCGGGTCACAAATTTTCCAATTACATCCGAAAAACCATAACCAAAAAAACGACAAAACTTTCTGGTCACCCTGGTTTTTCCTTTATAACTTTGCCCCCCGTGGATCAATTTGGCTCAAATGCAATACAAAACCAAGTTAAGGAATAAGCAACTCAAATTATAAATTTCATCAAAATCGGATAACGCGTTTTTGAGTTATCCTGTCTACGGACGGACGGACGGACGGACGGACGGACATGCATAAATCGATATAACTTTTGATTCCCTACACAACCATACCCTTGAAATTTTTTTCCGATCATTATTTCTATGTGTTACACACTTAGTGACAAAACTAATATACCCTCTGGTAGTACCTACCATAGGGCATAAAAACTTAGTAAACAATTTTATAAGTAAAAAAATTTTTTGGCTCAGACGGGGATTCGATCTCGAGCACTCGATCTTACAAAGACAATCTGCTGCTACACATGCCATCGACCTCAATTACAAAAGTAAATCAAATTCGTTAATAAAAAGTCAATACTGAATAAATAATTTAATAACTGAAAATCTATCTATTAACTATCTATTTTAATAATAATAATAATAATAAATAATAAAATAATAAAATTATAATAAAAAAGTTTTTCCGGAACATCATTTATAAATTTTGTAGTAGAAAAAGCTTAGTAAATAATTTATAACTAAAAAAAAAAAAAAAAATTTCGGCACCAGCGGAGACTCGATCCCAAGCACTTGGTCTTACGAAACCAACTTTTGCTTTCCATGCCGTCGAGTCCAATTAATAAAGTGGGTCAGATTCATTAATATAAAATCAGAACTGAATGATTAATCTATCTACACGAAGTCTTTTTTACAAATACATACTATTAAAAATGAGGAGAAATGATCACATGTGCTATTATCTATTTTATTTGTACTATACGTATACACATTTTATATTTCCTGGAATGATTGCGAGAAAATATAAAATGTGTATACATATAGTATAAGTTATACTGAGTCCAAAAACAGTATGATGGAAAGAAGCAAATGGAAAAGTGTTATTTTTGTGAATGTGTCGATTATAAGTTTGATTTAGTATTTTGGTTGTTTGTTATGTAGTATAACCAATAACCAAAATACTATATCGCAACGAAAAAGTCAAAAAAATTAACCTAACTATTTTGGGTAGATTACCGGGCGATATTGAAATATGCGCGTCTATCGATGAAGCTGAAACTCTTGCAGGGTACGACGCTGATCGAGAAAACGTGAGTTTGCAATATCCGCCCGAGTATCTATCATCTCTTACAACTTCTGGAATGCTACCAGCTAAATTAGAGCTTAAAATAGGATCTATTGTTATGTTGCTCCGAAATTTGTGCATCGCCGACGGATTATGTAAGTGGCACAAGATTAGTGGTTAGAGGAATCATACGGAACATACTGATGTGTGAAATATTGACGGGTGACAAAAAGGGAGAAATCGTAGCAACCCCAAGAATAACATTGGACACGAGAGGTGATTTAGATATGCCATTTGTGCTGAAAAGAACTCAATTCCCTGTGAGACTTGCTTTTGCAATGACCATAAATAAATTACAGGGACAAAGTTTTGAAAAGGTTAGCCTTTTCGTCACGTCAGAAGAAACAATATTCACACATGGTCAACTGTATGTCGCTCTATCACGATGTAGAAGCAGAGGAGGTATAAAAATAGAGTGCAAGTTAGAACAAAAGGTCATAAAAAACATTGTATTTGAAGAAGCAGTGAAATAAATCACAAAAGCAGCTACATTTTTTTTCTTACTCTATTGTACTTTTTTTTTACCATTACATTACACGAAAACTAAAATCTACTCGAATTCCACTCCGGGACCCGGGGTTGGCGAGCGATGCGAGCAGGGGCGGAGCCCCCTGGTATATAAAAATAAAATAGTTACAAGAAATTCAATTTTACTAATTGTAAATAGTACCATATACAAGGCGTTCTAAGAATAAACATATTTCCGTTTCATCTTGAATTGAAGAGATTTTAAAAAGTAACTAAAATTTTTGATTTTAATTATTTTATTTATTTTATTATATTCAGGTATACTATAACACATCATTTCAATATAATCTGTTGACACCAAAACCACTTTGAAAAGGTTTTGATGATTAATAAAATAATTTTCATTAACAAAGTTCACTATGCTTTTCAAAAACAAATTGTATTTTTTCGCTCTGTTAATTTTTTGCATGAATTGATTTTGTGATTTGAAACTGGTAGAAGTACACAACATTTTTGTGTAGAAAATAAAGAAAATAAAACCCGCCAAGCTTGTTTTATATCAATCTCAATATTTCCAAATAAACGCAAACATTTTTGGTCCTTCGAACCTGGATCCAAGACTTTGGATAACTAATTTAAAAGAAAAATTTCCATAAAATACGCATTACAGAAATGGCGGAAGCGGTTATGAAGAAACTGGTCAAAAAATTGGATATCATAAAGGGTGCACAATTTAATATTAGAACATTTACTAATAAATTTAAACCACATCAAGATTCTATACATGAATTGAGAACTAGGAAAGAAGCAATGGAATAAAATAGGAATGAATTTGATGCAATTCAAGAAGAAATTCTGGATACTTTAGGTGATGAAGAGATTCTAAAAGCTCAAGCGGAAATTATAGCAGAATTTTACAAAACTCATTATCAAATCATCGGCTTAATAAATTCCCATTTCGAAAAGGACTCAAAACAGCATATAAGGTCTACTTACGAAAGTATTACAAAACTACCTGATATTAAACTACATTCGTTTCTTGGAGGTTATGATAAGTGGATTGTCGGTCATATCAACATGTTACCACAGAACTTTCAAGTTGCATGGAAACTTTTATGTGACAGATATGACAATATGAAATTAATTGCTTAGACGCATGCGAAGCAAATAATTGACACCAAAGTAATCAATAAAGAATCCCCTTCTGAACTTTGTCAACTTCTTGATGATATTACAACTCATTTACGCGCACTGGAAGCATTAAAACAACCAGTTCAACATTGGGATCAGTTATTAATACAATTAGTATCGAATCAGCTGGACCGAGATACCCTCAATCAGTGGCAAATGCAAACTTCATATAACGAATTAATAATAATTTTAATTCGTAATTCTAGTGGAAGATTTAAACAATATAGAGCCTTACTTGACAGCAGTTCTCAGGTAAATACAATTTCAGAATAATTTCCATTGCAGCTTGGCATAGCTCGTCATAAAGTCTATCATACTATTATTGGATTGAGCCAATCAACTATCAGAATTAAACACAAGATTAGCACACTCTTTAAATCACGATTAACGGATGAATATAATAAAACTTTAGAATTTTATATCGTTCCAAAAATCACAAACGAAATCCCAAATCAACATATATGCATTCAGAATTGGAATTTACCAAAACACATCAAGTTAGCTGATACATCATTCAACATATGTGGATCCATTGACATTCTACTTGGAGCTAACGTTTTTTATGACATGCTCACATCCGAACAAATCAAACTCAACGAAGAATTGCCAATACTGAATAATACTCAATTTGGTTGTATATTAGGTGGGAATGTGGTCTCATCATACGACTCATCGCAACCGAATCATTGTAATCATAAACACGGATCTTGATTTTCAAATTAAGAAATTTTGGGAAACAGAATCACACATATGTCTGATGAAGACCAAGAATGCAAAAACCATTTTGTATCAACTCATTATCGCGAAGAACATGGTCAATATGTAGTTCGACTGCCAATTCACACTGAATTAATTGAGTCATTGGGTGAGTCATTCTCTGCAGGATCACGCAGATTCCATTACCTAGAACGAAAACTGTCTAAAGACAAAAATCTTAAAGAACAATATATTCAGTTCATGGATGTTTATCTTCAGCAAAATCACATGAGTCCTTTAGATCATGGGTGGCCAAACATTTCAGCAGGCGGGCCAAATTTCAGAAATAATATTTCCTGCCGGGCCACGCACCCAATATATTTTTTTTCTGTAATGAAAGTCAACAAGCAAGTGTGCTACAACTTCCACCACATCGTGAGATTTTGGTCAAACGCTTGCCTGGTTTAATGTGAAAATAAAGAAATAGGTACATTTATTTTTTTTGAAGCGGATAAAGCATAACTGAGAATCTAACATATTAGTTATTTAAAAAATTGCAAATATTTAAAAGCGAGACATCTGACTTTGTTTTGCAGAACTAAGTGCATCTAAATTGATATGTATCAGAAACTCTCAAACATTTGCAGGCGATTCTCGAAGTATTGCCTGAGGTATAAATACGAGACGAGATTTCAAGTATCTATCAATCTGAATTGAAAAGTGTACTTCAAATATAAAGCCTAGTACAGAAAATTTACTTTGCTCCTAAACATAAAAATTGTGATAATTATTGAAAATAGTAACTGCTCTATTGCAAATAAACTGTGATAAATTATTTTGTATAAAATAATACACAAATATTTTTAAGACTAATTGTTAGCGCAGAAATAATCGTACACCAAATTCACATAAATAAAAAGTTATTATTTTCTAACATCGAACCGGGATATTTGAATTAGTTAAAATCTGCGCATTTTTCTGAAACTACACTAGAAACTGCTGGAAATATTTTGATTTCTTTTATTTAATAAATAAATCAAAATATTTCCAGAAAGCACCAAATCCACTACACACGACCAAAATAATGTAAACAAAACAATGGTGACGCTTCTCGAATGTCACAAACAAAATAAACAAATAGCAAAACAATATTCATAATACAAGCGCTTTCGAGAAGTATTCTTTGTGTGTTGTATAAAAGTTTCGAGAAGTTGCCATCTAAATATACAAAAGCCAGCAGAAGTCTGGACTTTTCCAGAACTCTCCCGAGACACACTAATTTGGTATAAAAGCAGCCGTAGGGTCGAGTCTAAATTCAATTCAAATCAGAAGTCCAAGCTGTATATTTCAAACATTCGGAGTAAAACAGAAGCTTTGATTTTAAAAGTAATTGTGATCATTTATTAAAATAGTGAATCTCTAAACCTGTGATAAATAATGTGTAATAATTAAATTATTGAAAGACAAATATTTTTAAGACTAATTGCAATGCAGAAATAATTATAAATAAACTTTATACACTAAATTCACATAAATAAAAAGTGTTATCATTTTAATAACATCGAACCGAACGGGTAGCACGTCACAATACGGTACATTTAAAAGAGCTCATAAGCAATGAATTTCTCCAAAAATGCGAGATATTTCAAATTTCTCTTACGTATAATTTAAAAATATAGGCTAGTCAAAAAGTTATCGCGGTTGATAACAGAATGTGCTGCTAGCAGCCCAGATTTGTTATATTGGCATATCCTTCATAAGAACGGGTGTGACATTTCATTTCGATCTGTTAATTCATTATTTGTTTACAACCCATTTAGAGTGGATGTGTCACAGTATTTTTTAAAATGGAAAAAATTGAATATCGTGCAGTGATTAAATTCTTTGTTTTGGAACGTTTAAAAGTAAAGGAAATTTATGAACAATTATTAAAAGTGTATGAGGACTCTTCTCCTGCGAAATCCACCGTTGAAAAATGCGCTGCCCTTTTTAAATCTGGTCGTACAAGCCTTGAAGGCGATCCACGTCAAGGACGTGCAATAAGTGTATCAACAACAGAAAAGATACAAAAAATACAGGATATGGTTTCGGAAGATAAACGAGAGATGGTGGATGAGTTAGCTGAGGCCATAGGCATCTCGCATGGATCAACATATCAGATTCTACATGAGCTTTTAGGTTTCAAAAAGCTTTGTACAATGTGGGTGCCGCATTTCCTAACAATGGAACAAAAACACGTGCTAATGCGACTTTCTCAACAACATTTCTAGCGTTTGTGCATTGATTCATCGCTGCGACTGAGACTTGGGTTTATCACTGTGATCCTGAGTCGAAAGCAGAATCAAAAGGATGGTGTGAAACCGATAATTCGGCTATAAAACAGGTTAAGGCCCAAAGATCGCCGAAAAAACTTTTAACCTCAGTGTTTTGGGACGCGAAACGGGTTTTGTTGGTGGTTTATCTCCAAACTGATAAAACAATTAATTCTAAATATTACTCGAACTTATTGGACCAGCTCGAAACAAAAATTCGTGAAGAAAGGCCCGGATTAAAGAAGAAAAAAATCATTTTCCACCAAGACAATGTACCAGCTCACAAAAGTCAAAAAATTATTGCAAAAATCACGGAATTAAAGTAGAAATTGTTAGAACATCCACCGTATTCACCAGATTTGACGCCTAGTGACTTCCATCTATTTCCAAACCTGAAAAAATTCATGCGGGGAAGGCGTTTTTCGTCAAACAAAGAGATGCTAGTTGCCGTACAGGGGTATTTTGCAGACCTTGCAGATTCTCACTTCAGGGATGGAATCAATCGATTAGAAAACCATTGAAACAAGTGCATTGAGGTTGAGGGAGATTATATTGAATGCTAAACCATATTTTGAACCATTAAATTGTGTTTTTCTTATCGAGCCCGAGAACTTTTTGACTAGCCTAGTATAATGCGAACAACTCATGATGTAATGTTCTTTTGGTGATATGTACAATAAAGTTAACATTTTTGTTAATTTGACTTAGTTCCGCGGGCCGTAACAAAACTCCCGGCGGGGCGCATGCGGCCCGCGGGCCTCGCGATGGCCACCCATGCTTTAGATGAAGATATGAATAAGGAATTTCACCATTATTATTTACCAGATCACTGTGTTTTAAGACCTAACAGTAGTACATCAAAACTTGGAGTGGTTTTTGATCTGCAAAAACTACTATTGGAATTTCGTTAAACGACACTCTTAAGGTTGGGCCAGCTGTTTAACAAAAGCATTTCATATTTTACTGAGATTTAGGAAATTAAAATTTGCGTTAACAGCTGTATCGTCAGGTTAAAATACATTCCGATAATCAAGAATTACAATTAATAATTTGGAGGAACGACGAAGAAGATAAATTGAAAACATTTAAACAAAATACAGTCACTTATGGAACTGCAAGTGCACCATATTGGGCAACTAGAGTACTTAATCAAATTGGAATTGACCAAGGTAAACAATTTCCATTAGCTTCAAATGTTATAAAAGACTTCTATGTTGATGATTTACTACCAGGTAGTGAAGATATTAACAATATACGAGAAATATGTTCTCAATTAACCAATATGTTAAGTTCTGCAGGAATGAAATTACACAATATTTGTTCAAATGATGTGCGTTTATATTTAAAATTACGGGAACACACATTAGTTCAACTGAATGCTTCAAGCAATACTACTATCAAAACACTTGGCATTATGTGGAATCCAAATGAAGATATTCTACAATATAAATTTACTCCAAAGGCTCATACTACATCGTGATATAGAAAACGAAGTATATTATCAAAAATTTCTTTACTTTTCGATTTTCTTGGCATTCTCAGCCCAATCATTGTGCAAGGGAAAATCTTCATACAAAAACTGTGGCTCAGCAAAAAAGGTTAGGACGAGAATTTATTAGAAACGTGTAACATGGGGTTTACATATTTTGGGGTATTATCGAAGAAGCAAATCCCCAGATGACCTTTTCAGCATATCTTCTTCCTTGCGAGGAGAAGATATGAGATGGTGCAGCAAATGTGAGCAACTGAAAGGCTGCACGCCTTGCTGAGTTGCACAGACTACCTCGCCGGAGGGGTGGGTCGCTGCTCACCACCATCTGTCATCGCGTTACACATAGTTATTTATGCGTGCATGATGAGTGTAAACGTCGTTCAGACTTTAGAGTGATAGCGCGAGCTATCAAGCAAGGAAATGCGGTTTTGCGAGAAAAAAACCGAATAAAGGGGGTGTTCGTTAATTAGGTGGTCACCGGAACTTGACCAGCCGTCCGCGAAAGCCTTGCGAGGCATGTCGGGGCCGATTGGCAAAGGTGTTAATGCCAACCGGACTTTGGGGCACTTCCCTCCCACATGGACCGACAGCAGAATGCCGATCCCCGTATGTCCAATGCTCGCCCCTACAAATGAGCATGGACCCTTATTATGTTTCTGCTCTTCACACCGTGTCACCTAACCCATCTCTCCCCTCTCGAACGCTATTATTTTACATCGCCCATTCTTTACTGTCAAATCAAAACTTATTTCTCGCGCCAAAAGAAAATTAACACAAAAGATTATCTATTTTGAATTTTAAATTTTTTTTTTTTTTTTTATTCATGTATTTTATACAATAAATGTAATGGCGATAGCCGAAATTCTGTTACAATATTTATATGTGTAAATATCTGGTAAGTTATTTAATTTGATCATAGAATTACTAAATTTATTTACTCTTTAGAATTTGATTTCTTTTCTTTTCCTTTCAAATGTGAAATTAAAATTTTGAAACTTAATGATAAAAAAATATATTTGTTTTCCTATTTTTCCTTTTTTTGTTTCTTTTTCTTTCAAAGAAAATAAAAAAACAACGAAATGTTTATATTAAAATATATATATATATACATTTTTGTTTCAATTATAATATAAGCAAGAAAAGATTTAACTCCCAATTGCGTACATACTGTTACATTTCCCAATTCCCGTTTATTCATAAAAAGAACAAAATATAAATTCGATTACCTTACTATCGTTTCTGGTTGCTTGAAGTCGAACCGCATTAACGATATATATATATTTTTAATGAAGCTCAGGCTATTCTTAAACAAGGAAGAAATAATTAAAGATTTAAAAAAATTTATGTATATGGGAATTAAATCTTGCTTCCATCACTTATGCACAATTTTTGGTAATTATTATGTTATTTCAAATCAAAATTTTACTAATCATTAACCAAATTTTCATATTTTTTTTCTTTTTGTCATATTTTTGTTATTTTCTTTGATTCTACTAAAAAAAAAATGTTTAACCAAATATTAATGTATAACCCTATATAAAAAAAAATTTTCAATTGGCGTCTCTAATTTGTTAATGTGTCCATCAGCTGTTTGACAAGTTCTCTTCGTTTTTTTCAGTAGCTCCCAAATCCGTTATTCCATCATTTATCGCCGAGAATCCCAAAAAATGGTCTTGGAAAAATGTTATTTTCGATGAAGATATAATTTTTTTTCTCCCAATGGACTTGGTAGACGACCTAAGAAAAGAAAATACCGTCCAAACCTTTAGATTCATCCAATGCTGTTACCCCCGGTTCAAAATTCCGAAAAACAGGACAGGGCGTAGCGTACATGCAATAGCCGGCTCTTCAGTCGCAATTCCCAAAGATGCAGATGATTTTTTTTTACGAGATGAAACAAAAAATGTGCTTTGATCACATGAATGACGCCATTTTTTATTCAGCGAAATTTTTCCATATATTTTATTTATCCTTTTTTTTTGCTTTTAGGATTACCACCATTTGTGCCACTTTTAAGCTTTCGTGACCACCAAAATCAACAAGTCACGAAGCCAAATTAATTTCTTTTAGACATCTTTTTTTTTTCAAAATTTTTCTTAAAAAAAAACTTTAACTTAATTTTTTTTTTTTCACTAACAAATTCGTTTTTTTTTTTTATTTTTTCTTTATCTTTTTTTTTGAATTTTTAAATTAACAAAATTTTTATTTTACTCTTACCCTTTCCCTTTCAGATTTCTCCATTTTTTTTTTTTTTTTAAATTACAAAAAAACAATTCTTTCTTCTTTTCACATAAAGAAAAAGAAAACGACCTTTTACTTGTATCGTGACACTTGCGTGTCAGGCAGCCTTTCCGCGTTGCTTTGCACTGTGTCTATCAGGTCGAGATATTCCTTCGATTTGAAGGCTTCAGAATTCAATTTTATGCTAGGTGCCGAAACTATTTCCGAAATCGCGTCCACGTAAACACGTGAAAGCGCATCTGGCACCACATTTTCTGAACCTTTCCTATGTTCAATCGCGAAATCAAAGGCTTGAAGCTTTAAGCTCCATCAAGCCAAACGTCCGCTCAAGTCGCGCTGACTCATGAGCCATTTTAAACTCGCATGGTCGGTGATTATTTTGAACGGCAAACCTTCGACGTAGGCTCTGAACTTTTTAACGCTCAACACCGCAGCGAAACATTCCAGTTCCGTCACACTGTAGTTGCGTTGTGCTGAGTTCAGCTTTTGGGAAATATATGCGATGGGTTTCTCATTGCCCTCGTCGTCGCTTTGCAGCAAAACATCTCCGAGACCGCGTCGCACTGTATAATAAAGGGTTTAGTGTAATCAGGGTTGGCCAATACCGGGGCCGTAGTTAATGAAGATTTCAAGGCTTCAAATGCTACCTGAGCTTCCGCTGTCCAAACAAACTTGGCACTCTTCTTTAGGCAGTCAGTAATTGGCGACGACAAGGAGGCAACATTGGCAATAAACCGCCTATACCATCCTGTCATACCCAAAAATCGACGAACCTGTTTTAGAGTGGTAGGTGCAGGAAAGTCAGAAATTGCAGATACTTTATTTGAGTCGGTCTTTAAACATCCGTTTCCAACGATGTAACCCAAATATCTAACTTCTCTCATGCAAAATTTGCTTTTCTCCAAATTTATTGTGAGTCCAGCAGAAGACAGGCAACGTGCAATGGTTGCCAAAAGTTTAACGTCAGAATCAAAATCCTCAGAAACTACTAACAGATCGTCCAAATAGACGAAACAGTTTTCTCTTAACTCGACTGGTATTGTTTTGTCCATCAGTCTACACATTTTTTGAGGAGCATTACAGAGCCCGAATGGCATCACTGTAAACTGGTATAACGGTCTACCAGGCACTGTGAAAGCAGTTTTCTCCCTACTCTGCTTTTCCAACGGTATCTGCCAAAAGGCGTCTTTCAAATCAATACTTGAAATGAAACACGTCTTCTCAAGTCTACTGAGAAGGCCTTCTATATGTGGAAGTGGGTGAGCGTCTTTCTTCGTAAGGGTGTTCACTTTCCTGGGGTCGAGGCAGAGGCGAACCTATCCAAGTTTGCGCACCAAGACTACAGGAGAGTTCCACTTTCTTCGATGACACCCAATTCCAACATACGGTCCAACTCAGCATACATGAGGGCTTGCACCGCAGGGGAAACAGGGTAGTGGCGTTGCTTTACAGGCTCCGCGTTTTCTACCTCAATAATATGTTGTTCTAAATGTGTTTTTCCTAAACCGACTTGGTTAAAGGAAGGAAATAAGCTTAATATATTGTCAAGACGCGCGCGTTTTTCCGAATTTAGCGCGTGTGTGTTGGGATCGTCAATTGACAAACAATCCAAAGTTTCGTTCGTGTTGAACAAAGACGGAGCTATTTCGAACTCTTTCCAGAAATCTACACCAAGGTATAGAGTTTGAGTAAGTCCCGGTACAACGTATAGAGAAATACTTTTCGTTACATTATTATAGGTAATTGGAATCGCAACTTGACCATGTACCGATTGTGATTTACCGTCAGCCGTTTTGACTGAGGTGGGACGACCAGTAATCAAAATTTTATGACGTTGTAGGAAATCTAATGCGCCAGCGCCTAAGCAAGATATGCTTGCTCCACTATCTAAAAGACCTAAAAGGGATTCGCCGTCGATTTCTACCGTCGCATATGGTCTTACGTCATGTTTTAATGTTACGAATGCGGATTCCACTGCTTTAAATAATTGTTTTCGTTTTCTAAACTTTTCCCTGAGATTTAGTATATAACGTGAAGTTCTCTTAGTGCAAATTGTACCAATAGCTCTTTTCCTAACTATGTCTTGTTCAATTTGACGTTGATGTAAAGTTTTATCTGTCTGTTCAAATTTGTTTTTATCGGACAAGATGTTATTTGACGTTTCCGGTTTTAAGATTTTGTCATCTGGCGAATGTGTTGGTGGAGATGACCATTCGAAGTTCAATGCTGGTTCCGTTATGGTTGGTTCATTAGTGTCATTGCCGATACCTTGCTGTTGAATATTTTCCGGAAGTCATTTAGGACACAATGGAAACGAAACATTCTTCTTACCACATTGATAGCAAAAAAAGGGCCTTTGTGGTATTACACATTCAAAGAATTCATGACCAACATTGTCACAGTTCCAACATACCACCATTGAACGTCCATTTCCAACCACATTGACATTATATCCTTTATGTAACAAATCGCGTTGATAAGCCTGATTAACGTTTACGATTGGAAACTCTGTTCTAATTGACTTTCGATGCGGGATATTAATATTGAAAGACTTATCAGATTCGAAATTGTTACTAGGCAAATGAACAATAGCAGCATTAAATTCTTTAACCGGTGGTATAACTCTAGTCTTAGCAATTTCAGATGACGCGTTCGTTATACTTGGTTGATTTTGACAGACAGGTTTTTGTGTTTCCCTAACAGAGAGATGACGTTCTGCTTTGCGACAATCTTGTTGAAGACAACTTAAAGTGGGAGTCGTCATTGTGAAAATGAGATTTGCTACGCTATCTTTAAGGTTGCTGCGCATGATTTGGGTCAATTCAGTATCCGTCATTGGAACTGTTAAACGAAGGTTTATAGACATGATCGAATCGTAGAAATCATTAAAACATTCATTGGTATTTTGTTTTCTTTGCAGCATGAGTAGCAAAATGTCATGGTGAGTGTCGAGACTGCCATAATGTTGTAGAAGAGCTGACTTTATTCCGGTCCAATCAATAGTTGGTTCTCGTTTAAGAAGGTGCCAGTACCACTGCTCTGCTTTACCAGTGAACAGGGTAAATATTTGGTTGCAAATGGCATTCCAACTTATATCATATTTTGATTGTAATAGCTCAATCCGAAATATAAAGTCCTCCACAGGCATACTAGTGACCTCACCACTGAACGCAAAATCCCATTTTTCGATGCGAGCATCATAACAATCATTTGCAGCAGAATTTGAATTCATAGTAGTCATGGTTTTCTTTTGAGGAGAATTTATTGGTCAGAATCAAAATCGGAAACAAGCGTGAACAGCCCTTAAGTTTTTCAAAGAATGTTTCTTTTCAAAAGAAATAACTTTCACGGAGCAACGAAATCCAAACAACAACAAAATAAAATTTTTAAAGAAACCAAATGTAAATAAATCTTGATAATAAAAGAAATATAATAATAAAGAAAATCCCTCACCAAAATTATATGTAAATAAAATAATAAAAAAATATTCAAATTATAATTCAAAAAAAAAAAAATATAATATAACTTAAAAATAAAAGAACTAAACCGAAAACTAATCAAAATTGAAAAAAAACTGAAATAAACTAAACTAAATAAACTAAGCTAAACTTAACTAAACCAAACTTAATAAAGAAACTAAAGCTAAACTCAACTCCAACGAATCAATCACTTTCCCAAAATAATTTGAAAAAAGTTGTATTCCCCAAAATTCCAACAATCTAAATAAATTTCCCCAAAAGGAAGTTATTTCCCTACATCTACCTTCATACCTAGTATTATATTATATCTAACCTTATAAGAGTGAGAGAGAGAGACGAAACAAGTGGACGACACGAAGAAAACATAAACCCGACATGCACCCACGAAATGAAAATTAGATGTTACTCATCGCAGCAATCTAACACTATACAATGCCAAACTGGGCTTCATACATGATTCGATCCCAAAACGTTATAATGCATGTCGAAGTATACACCGCGCGTACCAAACACAATAAAGTATGATGTACTATGACATTTAACGATATGCGATTAAATGCGCGACAGTCCATACCACAACATCACTCACCTTTTCCTGGTCCAATGTCCGAGAAAATATAAAAAAAAATCCTCAAGACTAGTAAAAAAAAATAGTCCGATCGTAAACACAAACGAACATGCAGATAGTTGCCGTTTTGTCAAAACTATGACCTGACTAGCATTCTAACTTACAACCGTAAACTACGAACGACATTGGACCTGCAATCGCGAAAAGTCAGCCAAACCTCCAAAACCAAAAAAAAACGAACATCTGAAATTATGTTCACATCAAAACTTCGTTCAGAAATTTTGATGATGTGAACACACCTTCAGAAAAAAAAATTGACTAATAAAAAAAGATGAAAATATTAAAATGAGTACAGGGTGTTTCGAAAGTATCGAAAATGTTTGAGTCAAAATTTTCAAATTTTTATAAAAAATTTGTTTTTCTGAAAATTTGGTTTACCATAAGGTAACAACCAAAACACCATTTCCAAACATCAACTCGTTCGAAAATGTGTCAAACAATTTTGTTTGAGCTCCATTTGTAATTTCAACCGAAGTTGAAAAGACAAATGGCAAGCAAAATTAAAGAAATTCGCTGAGCGAACAACGAATCATTGGGCGCCATATATGTAATTTAACCGAAGTTAAATCTCTCCCCTCTCGAACGCTATTATTTTACATCGCCCATTCTTTACTGTGAAATCAAAACTTATTTCCCGCGCCAAAAGAAAATTAACACAAAAGATTATCTGTTTTGAATTTTAAATTTTTTTTTTTTTTTTATTCATGTATTTTATACAATAAATGTAATGGCGATAGCCGAAATTCTGTTACAATATTTATATGTGTAAATATCTGGTAAGTTATTTAATTTGATCATAGAATTATTAAATTTATTTACTCTTTAGAATTTGATTTCTTTTCTTTTCCTTTCAAATGTGAAATTAAAATTTTGAAACTTAATGATAAAAACATAAAGTAATTTAAAATCGGCCTATAGCCGATTTTTTGATGCCCTACGGTAGAAATGGGAGAGAAAAATTGTGAAAACTAACAATATATCAAGGTTTTTCTTCATAACTTTGTTTGCCCTTGTCAAAATTTTCTCTAATTTGTAAGTAACTTAGACCCTGGTAGCATAAGTCTTATTTGCAAATTTCCTTCAAATCGGTGCATTAGTTCTGAAAATACATCAAAAAAACTTTCTGAACAGAGTTATTTCTTCCTACGACTACTTCTTTCTCCACTATCCTTAGACCGATATCACTGAAATTTATAATGGCATGGTCTATTAATGTAGTCAACCAATATAATTAATTTAAACAAAATTGCTTTACCAATTTTCCAATTAAACCCGAAAAGCTATAGAAAAAAAACGACAAAACTTTATGGTCGCCCCTGTTTTTGCTTAATAACTTCGCTGCCCCTCTGTCGATTTTGCTGAAATGCAATACCAAAACCACTATAGCAATAACCAAGTAGCATTCTATATTTCATCAAAATTGGATAACTCGTTTTTGAGTTATTTTGTCAACGGACGGACGGTAGTACCAAACATGGAGTATTAATATAGGGAATTTTTTTCAGAATTTTGGCTCATTTTCAAAACCCAATTACCCCAATTTGTTCTGCCAGAATTTCACAATTTTTTTTCTAAGTATTCTATAAAATGTTACCTTTTCAGCGCGCTATAATATAACTTGATAGGATTAGAACTACTAAAGTTATACGATTCTAAAGCCAACTATTGGAAAAGAAACGCCACGAACTTTCTGCTTAACTGAATATTTTAAGGTTTTTCTCTCCATAACTTTGTTTCTTCACTCTCAAATTGGCCCAAATTCACAGGTAGGGTGGCGTCTAATAGTATAAACACGTTTCGTAAATTTGATTCAAATCCGTATATAACTTTTTAAAATACATTGGAAAAACTTTATGAACAGGCTTATTTTAAGATACAACTATTTCTTTCTCCACTATCCTTGGACCGATTTGACTGAAAATTAATTCGGTATCGTCTATTTATGCAGTTAACCTACATAATTAATTTGTACAAAATCGGGTCACAGATTTTCCAATTACATCCGAAAAACCATAACCAAAAAAACGACAAAACTTTCTGGTCAATCTGGTTTTTCCTTTATAACTTTGCCCCCCGTGGATCGATTTGGCTCAAATGCAATACAAAACCAAGTTAAGGAATAAGCAACTCAAATTATAAATTTCATCAAAATCGGATAACGCGTTTTTGAGTTATCTTGTCTACGGACGGACGGACATGCATAAATCGATATAACTTTTGATTCCCTACACAACCATACCCTTGAAATTTTTTTCCGATCATTATTTCTATGTGTTACACACTTAGTGACAAAACTAATATACCCTCTGGTAGTACCTACCATAGGGCATAAAAATATATTTGTTTTCCTATTTTTCCATTTTTTGTTTTTTTTTCTTTCAAAGAAAATAAAAAAACAACGAAATGTTTATATTAAAATATATATATATATAAATTTTTGTTTCAATTATAATATAAGCAAGAAAGGATTTAACTCCCAATTGCGTACATACTGTTACATTTCCCAATTCCCGTTTATTCATAAAAAGAACAAAATATAAATTCGATCACCTTACTATCCTTTCTGGTTGCTTGAAGTCGAACCGCATTAACGATACATATATATTTTTAATGAAGCTCAGGCTATTCTTAAAGAAGGAAGAAATAATTAAAGATTTAAAAAAATTTATGTATATGGGAATTAAATCATGCTTCCATCACTTATGCACAATTTTTGGTAATTATTATGTTATTTCAAATCAAAATTTTACTAATCATTAATCAAATTTTCATATTTTTTTCTTTTTGTCATATTTTTGTTATTTTCTTTGATTCTACTAAAAAAAAAAATGTTTAACCAAATATTAATGTATAACCCTATATAAAATAAATTTTTCAATTGGCGTCTCTAATTTGTTAATGTATCCATCAGCTGTTTTGACAAGTTCTCTTCGTTTTTTCAGTAGCTCCCAAATCCGTTATTCCATCATTTATCGCCGAGAATCCCAAAAAAATGGTCTTGGAAGAATGTTATTTTCGATGAAGATATAATTTTTTTTTTCCCAATGGACTTGGTAGACGACCTAAGAAAAGAAAATACCGTCCAAACCTTTAGATTCATCCAATGCTGTTACCCCCGGTTCAAAATTCCGAAAAACAGGACAGGGCGTAGCGTACATGCAATAGCCGGCTCTTCAGTCGCAATTCCCAAAGATGCAGATGATTTTTTTTTTACGAGATGGAACAAAAAATGTGCTTTGATCACATGGATGACGCCATTTTTTATTCAGGGAAATTTTTCCATATATTTTATTTATTTTTTTTTTTTTTTTTAGGATTACCACCATTTGTGCCACTTTCAAGCTTTCGTGACCACCAAAATCAACAAGTCACGAAGCCAAATTAATTTCTTTTAGACATCTTTTTTTTCAAAATTTTTCTTAAAAAAAAACTTTAACTTAATTTTTTTTTTTCACCAACAAATTCGTTTTTTTTTTTTATTTTTTCTTTATCTTTTTTTTTGAATTTTTAAATTAACTAAATTTTTATTTTACTCTTCCCCTTTCCCTTTCAGATTTCTCCATTTTTTTTTTTTTTTAAATTACAAAAAAACAATTCTTTCTTCTTTTCACATAAAGAAAAAGAAAACGACCTTTTACTTGTATCGTGACACTTGCGTGTCAGGCAGCCTTTCCGCGTTGCTTTGCACTGTGTCTATCAGGTCGAGATATTCCTTTGATTTGAAGGCTTCAGAATTCAATTTTATGCTAGGTGCCGAAACTATTTCCGAAATCGCGTCCACGTAAACACGTGAAAGCGCATCTGGCACCACATTTTCTGAACCTTTCCTATGTTCAATCGCGAAATCAAAGGCTTGAAGCTTTAAGCTCCATCGAGCCAAACGTCCGCTCAAGTCGCGCTGACTCATGAGCCATTTTAAACTCGCATGGTCGGTGATTATTTTGAACGGCAAACCTTCGACGTAGGCTCTGAACTTTTTAACGCTCAACACCGCAGCGAAACATTCCAGTTCCGTCACGCTGTAGTTGCGTTGTGTTGAGTTCAGCTTTTGAGAAATATATGCGATGGGTTTCTCATTGCCCTCGTCGTCGCTTTGCAGCAAAACATCTCCGAGACCGCGTCGCACTGTATAATAAAGGGTTTAGTGTAATCAGGGTTGGCCAATACCGGGGCCGTAGTTAATGAAGATTTCAAGGCTTCAAACGCTACCTGAGCTTCCGCTGTCCAAACAAACTTGGCACTCTTCTTTAGGCAGTCAGTAATTGGCGACGACAAGGAGGCATAATTGGCAATAAACCGCCTATACCATCCTGTCATACCCAAAAATCGACGAACCCGTTTTGGAGTGGTAGGTGCAGGAAAGTCAAAAATTGCAGATACTTTATTTGAGTCGGTCTTTAAACATCCGTTTCCAACGATGTAACCCAAATATCTAACTTCTCTCATGCAAAATTTGCTTTTCTCCAAATTTATTGTGAGTCCAGCAGAAGACAAGCAACGTGCAATGGTTGCCAGGTTTGCGCTCCAAAACTACAGGAGAGTTCCACGCGCTGACACTTTCTTCGATGACACCCAATTCCAACATACGGTCCAACTCAGCATACATGAGGGCTTGCACCGCAGGGGAAACAGGGTAGTGGCGTTGCTTTACAGGCTCCGCGTTTTCTACCTCAATAATATGTTGTTCTAAATGTGTTTTTCCTAAACCGACTTGGTTAAAGGAAGGAAATAAGCTTAAGATATTGTCAAGACGCGCGCGTTTTTCCGAATTTAGCGCGTGTGTGTTGGGATCGTCAATTGACAAACAATCCAAAGTTTCGTTCGTGTTGAACAAAGACGGAGCTATTTCGAACTCTTTCCAGAAATCTACACCAAGGTATAGAGTTTGAGTAAGTCCCGGTACAACGTATAGAGAAATACTTTTCGTTACATTATTATAGGTAATTGGAATCGCAACTTGACCATGTACCGATTGTGATTTACCGTCAGCCGTTTTGACTGAGGTGGGACGACCAGTAATCAAAATTTTATGACGTTGTAGGAAATCTAATGCGCCAGCGCCTAAGCAAGATATGCTTGCTCCACTATCTAAAAGACCTAAAAGGGATTCGCCGTCGATTTCTACCGTCGCATATGGTCTTACGTCATGTTTTAATGTTACGAATGCGGATTCCACTGCTTTAAATAATTGTTTTCGTTTTCTAAACTTTTCCCTGAGATTTAGTATATAACGTGAAGTTCTCTTAGTGCAAATTGTACCAATAGCTCTTTTCCTAACTATGTCTTGTTCAATTTGACGTTGATGTAAAGTTTTATCTGTCTGTTCAAATTTGTTTTTATCGGACAAGATGTTATTTGACGTTTCCGGTTTTAAGATTTTGTCATCTGGCGAATGTGTTGGTGGAGATGACCATTCGAAGTTCAATGCTGGTTCCGTTATGGTTGGTTCATTAGTGTCATTGCCGATACCTTGCTGTTGAATATTTTCCGGAAGTCATTTAGGACACAATGGAAACGAAACATTCTTCTTACCACATTGATAGCAAAAAAAGGGCCTTTGTGGTATTACACATTCAAAGAATTCATGACCAACATTGTCACAGTTCCAACATACCACCATTGAACGTCCATTTCCAACCACATTGACATTATATCCTTTATTTAACAAATCGCGTTGATAAGCCTGATTAACGTTTACGATTGGAAACTCTGTTCTAATTGACTTTCGATGCGGGATATTAATATTGAAAGACTTATCAGATTCGAAATTGTTACTAGGCAAATGAACAATAGCAGCATTAAATTCTTTAACCGGTGGTATAACTCTAGCCTTAGTAATTTCAGATGACGCGTTCGTTATACTTGGTTGATTTTGACAGACAGGTTTTTGTGTTTCCCTAACAGAGAGATGACGTTCTGCTTTGCGACAATCTTGTTGAAGACAACTTAAAGTGGGAGTCGTCATTGTGAAAATGAGATTTGCTACGCTATCTTTAAGGTTGCTGCGCATGATTTGGGTCAATTCAGTATCCGTCATTGGAACTGTTAAACGAAGGTTTATAGACATGATCGAATCGTAGAAATCATTAAAACATTCATTGGTATTTTGTTTTCTTTGCAGCATGAGTAGCAAAATGTCATGGTGAGTGTCGAGACTGCCATAATGTTGTAGAAGAGCTGACTTTATTCCGGTCCAATCAATAGTTGGTTCTCGTTTAAGAAGGTGCCAGTACCACTGCTCTGCTTTACCAGTGAACAGGGTAAATATTTGGTTGCAAATGGCATTCCAACTTATATCATATTTTGATTGTAATAGCTCAATCCGAAATATAAAGTCCTCCACAGGCATACTAGTGACCTCACCACTGAACGAAAAATCCCATTTTTCGATGCGAGCATCATAACAATCATTTGCAGCAGAATTTGAATTCATAGTAGTCATGGTTTTCTTTTGAGGAGAATTTATTGGTCAGAATCAAAATCGGAAACAAGCGTGAACAGCCCTTAAGTTTTTCAAAGAATGTTTCTTTTCAAAAGAAATAACTTTCACGGAGCAACGAAATCCAAACAACAACAAAAAAAATTTTTTAAAGAAACCAAATGTAAATAAATCTTGATAATAAAAGAAATATAATAATAAAGAAAATCCCTCACCAAAATTATATGTAAATAAAATAAACTAAGCTAAACTTAACTAAACCAAACTTAATAAAGAAACTAAAGCTAAACTCAACTCCAACGAATCAATCACTTTCCCAAAATAATTTGAAAAAAGTTGTATTCCCCAAAATTCCAACAATCTAAATAAATTTCCCCAAAAGGAAGTTATTTCCCTACATCTACCTTCATACCTAGTATTATATTATATCTAACCTTATAAGAGTGAGAGAGAGAGACGAAACAAGTGGACGACACGAAGAAAACATAAACCCGACATGCACCCACGAAATGAAAATTAGATGTTACTCATCGCAGCAATCTAACACTATACAATGCCAAACTGGGCTTCATACATGATTCGATCCCAAAACGTTATAATGCATGTCGAAGTATACACCGCGCGTACCAAACACAATAAAGTATGATGTACTATGACATTTAACGATATGCGATTAAATGCGCGACAGTCCATACCACAACATCACTCACCTTTTCCTGGTCCAATGTCCGAGAAAATATAAAAAAAAATCCTCAAGACTAGTAAAAAAAAATAGTCCGATCGTAAACACAAACGAACATGCAGATAGTTGCCGTTTTGTCAAAACTATGACCTGACTAGCATTCTAACTTACAACTGTAAACTACGAACGACATTGGACCTGCAATCGCGAAAAGTCAGCCAAACCTCCAAAACCAAAAAAAAACGAACATCTGAAATTATGTTCACATCAAAACTTCGTTCAGAAATTTTGATGATGTGAACACACCTTCAGAAAAAAAAATTGACTAATAAAAAAAGATGAAAATATTAAAATGAGTACAGGGTGTTTCGAAAGTATCGAAAATGTTTGAGTCAAAATTTTCAAATTTTTATAAAAAATTTGTTTTTCTGAAAATTTGGTTTACCATAAGGTAACAACCAAAACACCATTTCCAAACATCAACTCGTTCGAAAATGTGTCAAACAATTTTGTTTGAGCTCCATTTGTAATTTCAACCGAAGTTGAAAAGACAAATGGCAAGCAAAATTAAAGAAATTCGCTGAGCGAACAACGAATCATTGGGCGCCATATATGTAATTTAACCGAAGTTAAATTACAACGCGCACAACAAAACATTGGCCGACAAGGGACGTTGGGCGCAATATATGTAGCATGGGGTTTACATATTTTGGGGTATTATCGAAGAAGCAAATCCCCAGATGACCTTTTCAGCACATCTACTTCCTTGCGAGGAGAAGATATGAGATGGTGCAGCAAATGTGAGCAACTGAAAGGCTGCACGCCTTGCTGAGTTGCACAGACTAACTCGCCGGAGGGGTGGGTCGCTGCTCACCACCATCTGTCATCGCGTTACACATAGTTATTTATGCGTGCATGATGAGTGTAAACGTCGTTCAGACTTTAGAGTGATAGCGCGAGCTATCAAGCAAGGAAATTCGGTTTTGCGAGAAAAAAACCGAATAAAGGGGGTGTTCGTTAATTAGGTGGTCACCGGAACTTGACCAGCCGTCCGCGAAAGCCTTGCGAGGCATGTCGGGGCCGATTGGCAAAGGTGTTAATGCCAACCGGACTTTGGGGCACTTCCCTCCCACATGGACCGACAGCAGAATGCCGATCCCCGTATGTCCAATGCTCGCCCCTACAAATGAGCATGGACCCTTATTATGTTTCTGCTCTTCACACCGTGTCACCTAACCCATCTCTCCCCTCTCGAACGCTATTATTTTACATCGCCCATTCTTTACTGTGAAATCAAAACTTATTTCTCGCGCCAAAAGAAAATTAACACAAAAGATTATCTATTTTGAATTTTAAATTTTTTTTTTTTTTTTTATTCATGTATTTTATACAATAAATGTAATGGCGATAGCCGAAATTCTGTTACAATATTTATATGTGTAAATATCTGGTAAGTTATTTAATTTGATCATAGAATTACTAAATTTATTTACTCTTTAGAATTTGATTTCTTTTCTTTTCCTTTCAAATGTGAAATTAATATTTTGAAACTTAATGATAAAAACATAAAGTAATTTAAAATCGGCCTATAGCCGATTTTTTGATGCCCTATGGTAGAAATGGGAGAGAAAAATTGTGAAAACTAACAATATATCAAGGTTTTTCTTCATAACTTTGTTTGCCCTTGTCAAAATTTTCTCTAATTTGTAAGTAACTCAGACCCTGGTAGCATAAGTCTAATTTGCAAATTTCCTTCAAATCGGTGCATTAGTTCTGAAAATACATCAAAAAAACTTTCTGAACAGGGTTATTTCTTCCTACGACTACTTCTTTCTCCACTATCCTTAGACCGATATCACTGAAATTTATAATGGCATGGTCTATTAATGTAGTCAACCAATATAATTAATTTAAACAAAATTGCTTTACCAATTTTCCAATTAAACCCGAAAAGCTATAGAAAAAAAACGACAAAACTTTATGGTCGCCCCTGTTTTTGCTTAATAACTTCGCTGCCCCTCTGTCGATTTGGCTGAAATGCAATACCAAAACCACTATAGCAATAACCCAGTAGCATTCTATATTTCATCAAAATTGGATAACGCGTTTTTGAGTTATTTTGTCAACGGACGGACGGTAGTACCAAACATGGAGCATTAATATAGGGAATTTTTTTCAGAATTTTGGCTCATTTTCAAAACCCAATTACCCCAATTTGTTCTGCCAGAATTTCACAATTTTTTTTCTAAGTATTCTATAAAATGTTACCTTTTTAGCGCGCTATAATATAACTTGATAGGATTAGAACTACTAAAGTTATACGATTCTAAAGCCAACTATTGGAAAAAAAACGCCACGAACTTTCTGCTTAACTGAATATTTTAAAGTTATTCTCTCCATAAATTTGTTTCTTCACTCTCAAATTGGCCCAAATTCACAGGTAGGGTGGCGTCTAATAGTATAAACACGTTTCGTAAATTTGATTCAAATCCGTATATAAATTTTTAAAATACATTGGAAAAACTTTATGAACAGGCTTATTTTAAGCTACAACTATTTCTTTCTCCACTATCCTTGGACCGATTTGACTGAAAATTAATTCGGTATCGTCTATTTATGCAGTTAACCTACATAATTAATTTGTACAAAATCGGGTCACAAATTTTCCAATTACATCCGAAAAACCATAACCAAACAAACGACAAAACTTTCTGGTCACCCTGGTTTTTCCTTTATAACTTTGCCCCCCGTGCATCGATTTGGCTCAAATGCAATACAAAACCAAGATAAGGAATAACCAACTCAAATTATAAATTTCATCAAAATCGGATAACGCGTTTTTGAGTTATCTTGTCTACGGACGGACGGACGGACGGACGGACAGACGGACGGACGGACGGACATGCATAAATCGATATAACTTTTGATTCCCTACACAACCATACCCTTGAAATTTTTTTCCGATCATTATTTCTATGTGTTACACACTTAGTGACAAAACTAATATACCCTCTGGTAGTACCTACCATAGGGCATAAAAACTTAATAAACAATTTTATAAGTAAAAAAATTTTTTGGCTCAGACGGGGATTCGATCTCGAGCACTCGATCTTACAAAGACAATCTGCTGCTACACATGCCATCGACCTCAATTACAAAAGTAAATCAAATTCGTTAATAAAAAGTCAATACTGAATAAATAATTTAATAACTGAAAATCTATCTATTAACTATCTATTTTAATAATAATAATAATAATAAATAATAAAATAATAAAATTATAATAAAAAAGTTTTTCCGGAACATCATTTATAAATTTTGTAGTAGAAAAAGCTTAGTAAATAATTTATAACTAAAAAAAAAAAAAAAAATTTCGGCACCAGCGGAGACTCGATCCCAAGCACTTGGTCTTACAAAACCAACTTTTGCTTTCCATGCCGTCGAGTCCAATTAATAAAGTGGGTCAGATTCATTAATATAAAATCAGAACTGAATGATTAATCTATCTACACGAAGTCTTTTTTACAAATACATACTATTAAAAATGAGGAGAAATGATCACATGTGCTATTATCTATTTTATTTTTACTATACGTATACACATTTTATATTTCCTGGAATGATTGCGAGAAAATATAAAATGTGTATACATATAGTATAAGTTATACTGAGTCCAAAAACAGTATGATGGAAAGAAGCAAATGGAAAAGTGTTATTTTTGTGAATGTGTCGATTATAAGTTTGATTTAGTATTTTGGTTGTTTGTTATGTAGTATAACCAATAACCAAAATACTAAATCGCAACGAAAAAGTCAAAAAAATTAACCTAACTATTTTGGGTAGATTACCGGGCGATATTGAAATATGCGCGTCTATCGATGAAGCTGAAACTCTTGCAGGGTACGACGCTGATCGAGAAAGCGTGAGTTTGCAATATCCGCCCGAGTATCTATCATCTCTTACAACTTCTGGAATGCTACCAGCTAAATTAGAGCTTAAAATAGGATCTATTGTTATGTTACTCCGAAATTTGTGCATCGCCGACGGATTATGTAAGTGGCACAAGATTAGTGGTTAGAGGAATCATACGGAACATACTGTGAAACATGTGTGAAATATTGACGGGTGACAAAAAGGGAGAAATCGTAGCAACCCCAAGAATAACATTGGACACGAGAGGTGATTTAGATATGCCATTTGTGCTGAAAAGAACTCAATTCCCTGTGAGACTTGCTTTTGCAATGACCATAAATAAATTACAGGGACAAAGTTTTGAAAAGGTTAGCTTTTCGTCACGTCAGAAGAAACAATATTCACACATGGTCAACTGTATGTCGCTCTATCACGATGTAGAAGCAGAGGAGGTATAAAAATAGAGTGCAAGTTAGAACAAAAGGTCATAAAAAACATTGCATTTGAAGAAGCAGTGAAATAAATCACAAAAGCAGCTACATTTTTTTTCTTACTCTATTGTACTTTTTTTTTACCATTACATTACACGAAAACTAAAATCTACTCGAATTCCACTCCGGGACCCGGGGTTGGCGAGCGATGCGAGCAGGGGCGGAGCCCCCTGGTATATAAAAATAAAATAGTTACAAGAAATTCAATTTTACTAATTGTAAATAGTACCATATACAAGGCGTTCTAAGAATAAACATATTTCCGTTTCATCTTGAATTGAAGAGATTTTAAAAAGTAACTAAAATTTTTGATTTTAATTATTTTATTTATTTTATTATATTCAGGTATACTATAACACATCATTTCAATATAATCTGTTGACACCAAAACCACTTTGAAAAGGTTTTGATGATTAATAAAATAATTTTCATTAACAAAGTTCACTATGCTTTTCAAAAACAAATTGTATTTTTTCGCTCTGTTAATTTTTTGCATGAATTGATTTTGTGATTTGAAACTGGTAGAAGTACACAACATTTTTGTGTAGAAAATAAAGAAAATAAAACCCGCCAAGCTTGTTTTATATCAATCTCAATATTTCCAAATAAACGCAAACATTTTTGGTCCTTCGAACCTGGATCCAAGACTTTGGATAACTAATTTAAAAGAAAAATTTCCATAAAATACGCATTACAGAAATGGCGGAAGCGGTGATGAAGAAACTGGTCAAAAAATTGGATATCATAAAGGGTGCACAATTTAATATTAGAACATTTACTAATAAATTTAAACCACATCAAGATTCTATACATGAATTGAGAACTAGGAAAGAAGCAATGGAATAAAATAGGAATGAATTTGATGCAATTCAAGAAGAAATTCTGGATACTTTAGGTGATGAAGAGATTCTAAAAGCTCAAGCGGAAATTATAGCAGAATTTTACAAAACTCATTATCAAATCATCGGCTTAATAAATTCCCATTTCGAAAAGGACTCAAAACAGCATATAAGGTCTACTTACGAAAGTATTACAAAACTACCTGATATTAAACTACATTCGTTTCTTGGAGGTTATGATAAGTGGATTGTCGGTCATATCAACATGTTACCACAGAACTTTCAAGTTGCATGGAAACTTTTGTGTGACAGATATGACAATATGAAATTAATTGCTTAGACGCATGCGAAGCAAATAATTGACACCAAAGTAATCAATAAAGAATCCCCTTCTGAACTTTGTCAACTTCTTGATGATATTACAACTCATTTACGCGCACTGGAAGCATTAAAACAACCAGTTCAACATTGGGATCAATTATTAATACAATTAGTATCGAATCAGCTGGACCGAGATACCCTCAATCAGTGGCAAATGCAAACTTCATATAACGAATTGATAATAATTTTAATTCGTAATTCTAGTGGAAGATTTAAACAATATAGAGCCTTACTTGACAGCAGTTCTCAGGTAAATACAATTTCAGAATAATTTCCATTGCAGCTTGGCATAGCTCGTCATAAAGTCTATCATACTATTATTGGATTGAGCCAATCAACTATCAGAATTAAACACAAGATTAGCACACTCTTTAAATCACGATTAACGGATGAATATAATAAAACTTTAGAATTTTATATCGTTCCAAAAATCACAAACGAAATCCCAAATCAACATATATGCATTCAGAATTGGAATTTACCAAAACACATCAAGTTAGCTGATACATCATTCAACATATGTGGATCCATTGACATTCTACTTGGAGCTAACGTTTTTTATGACATGCTCACATCCGAACAAATCAAACTCAACGAAGAATTGCCAATACTGAATAATACTCAATTTGGTTGTATATTAGGTGGGAATGTGGTCTCATCATACGACTCATCGCAACCGAATCATTGTAATCATAAACACGGATCTTGATTTTCAAATTAAGAAATTTTGGGAAACAGAATCACACATATGTCTGATGAAGACCAAGAATGCAAAAACCATTTTTTATCAACACATTATCGCGAAGAACATGGTCAATATGTAGTTCGACTGCCAATTCACAATGAATTAATTGAGTCATTGGGTGAGTCATTCTCTGCAGCATCACGCAGATTCCATTACCTAGAACGAAAACTGTCTAAAGACAAAAATCTTAAAGAACAATATATTCAGTTCATGGATGTTTATCTTCAGCAAAATCACATGAGTCCTTTAGATTATGGGTGGCCAAACATTTCAGCAGGCGGGCCAAATTTCAGAAATAATATTTCCTGCCGGGCCACGCACCCAATATATTTTTTTTCTGTAATGAAAGTCAACAAGCAAGTGTGCTACAACTTCCACCACATCGTGAGATTTTGGTCAAACGCTTGCCTGGTTTAATGTGAAAATAAAGAAATAGGTACATTTATTTTTTTTGAAGCGGATAAAGCATAACTGAGAATCTAACATATTATTTATTTAAAAAATTGCAAATATTTAAAAGCGAGACATCTGACTTTGTTTTGCAGAACTAAGTGCATCTAAATTGATATGTATCAGAAACTCTCAAACATTTGCAGGCGATTCTCGAAGTATTGCCTGAGGTATAAATACGAGACGAGATTTCAAGTATCTATCAATCTGAATTGAAAAGTGTACTTCAAATATAAAGCCTAGTACAGAAAAGTTACTTTGCTTCTAAACATAAAAATTGTGATAATTATTGAAAAAAGTAACTGCTCTATTGCAAATAAACTGTGATAAATTATTTTGTATAAAATAATACACAAATATTTTTAAGACTAATTGTTAGCGCAGAAATAATCGTACACCAAATTCACATAAATAAAAAGTTATTATTTTCTAACATCGAACCGGGATATTTGAATTAGTTAAAATCTGCGCATTTTCTGAAAATACTGCACTACACTAGAAACTGCTGGAAATATTTTGATTTCTTTTATTTAATAAATAAATCAAAATATTTCCAGAAAGCACCAAATCCACTACACACGACCAAAATAATGTAAACAAAACAATGGTGACGCTTCTCGAATGTCACAAACAAAATAAACAAATAGCAAAACAATATTCATAATACAAGCGCTTTCGAGAAGTATTCTTTGTGTGTTGTATAAAAGTTTCGAGAAGTTGCCATCTAAATATACAAAAGCCAGCAGAAGTCTGGACTTTTCCAGAACTCTCCCGAGACACACTAATTTGGTATAAAAGCAGCCGTAGGGTCGAGTCTAAATTCAATTCAAATCAGAAGTCCAAGCTGTATATTTCAAACATTCGGAGTAAAACAGAAGCTTTGATTTTAAAAGTAATTGTGATCATTTATTAAAATAGTGAATCTCTAAAACTGTGATAAATAATGTGTAATAATTCAATTATTGAAAGACAAATATTTTTAAGACTAATTGCAATGCAGAAATAATTATAAATAAACTTTATACACTAAATTCACATAAATAAAAAGTGTTATCATTTTAATAACATCGAACCGAACGGGTAGCACGTCACAATACGGTACATTTAAAAGAGCTCATAAGCAATGAATTTCTCCCAAAATGCGAGATATTTCAAATTTCTCTTACGTATAATTTAAAAATATAGGCTAGTCAAAAAGTTATCGCGGTTGATAACAGAATGTGCTGCTAGCAGCCCAGATTTGTTATGTTGGCATATCCTTCATAAGAACGGGTGTGACATTTCATTTCGATCTGTTAATTCATTATTTGTTTACAACCCATTTAGAGTGGATGTGTCACAGTATTTTTTAAAATGGAAAAAATTGAATATCGTGCAGTGATTAAATTCTTTGTTTTGGAACGTTTAAAAGTAAAGGAAATTTATGAACAATTATTAAAAGTGTATGAGGACTCTTCTCCTGCGAAATCCACCGTTGAAAAATGCGCTGCCCTTTTTAAATCTGGTCGTACAAGCCTTGAAGGCGATCCACGTCAAGGACGTGCAATAAGTGTATCAACAACAGAAAAGATACAAAAAATACAGGATATGGTTTCGGAAGATAAACGAGAGATGGTGGATGAGTTAGCTGAGGCCATAGGCATCTCGCATGGATCAACATATCAGATTCTACATGAGCTTTTAGGTTTCAAAAAGCTTTGTACAATGTGGGTGCCGCATTTCCTAACAATGGAACAAAAACACGTGCTAATGCGACTTTCTCAACAACATTTCTAGCGTTTGTGCATTGATTCATCGCTGCGACTGAGACTTGGGTTTATCACTGTGATCCTGAGTCGAAAGCAGAATCAAAAGGATGGTGTGAAACCGATAATTCGGCTATAAAACAGGTTAAGGCGCAAAGATCGCCGAAAAAACTTTTAACCTCAGTGTTTTGGGACGCGAAACGGGTTTTGTTGGTGGTTTATCTCCAAACTGATAAAACAATTAATTCTAAATATTACTCGAACTTATTGGACCAGCTCGAAACAAAAATTCGTGAAGAAAGGCCCGGATTAAAGAAGAAAAAAATCATTTTCCACCAAGACAATGTACCAGCTCACAAAAGTCAAAAAATTATTGCAAAAATCACGGAATTAAAGTAGAAATTGTTAGAACATCCACCGTATTCACCAGATTTGACGCCTAGTGACTTCCATCTATTTCCAAACCTGAAAAAATTCATGCGGGGAAGGCGTTTTTCGTCAAACAAAGAGATGCTAGTTGCCGTACAGGGGTATTTTGCAGACCTTGCAGATTCTCACTTCAGGGATGGAATCAATCGATTAGAAAACCATTGAAACAACTGCATTGAGGTTGAGGGAGATTATATTGAATGATAAACCATATTTTGAACCATTAAATTGTGTTTTTCTTATCGAGCCCGAGAACTTTTTGACTAGCCTAGTATAATGCGAACAACTCATGATGTAATGTTCTTTTGGTGATATGTACAATAAAGTTAACATTTTTGTTAATTTGACTTAGTTCCGCGGGCCGCAACAAAACTCCCGGCGGGGCGCATGCGGCCCGCGGGCCTCGCGATGGCCACCCATGCTTTAGATGAAGATATGAATAAGGAATTTCACCATTATTATTTACCAGATCACTGTGTTTTAAGACCTAACAGTAGTACATCAAAACTTGGAGTGGTTTTTGATCTGCAAAAACTACTATTGGAATTTCGTTAAACGACACTCTTAAGGTTGGGCCAGCTGTTTAACAAAAGCATTTCATATTTTACTGAGATTTAGGAAATTAAAATTTGCGTTAACAGCTGTATCGTCAGGTTAAAATACATTCCGATGATCAAGAATTACAATTAATAATTTGGAGGAACGACGAAGAAGATAAATTGAAAACATTTAAACAAAATACAGTCACTTATGGAACTGCAAGTGCACCATATTGGGCAACTAGAGTACTTAATCAAATTGGAATTGACCAAGGTAAACAATTTCCATTAGCTTCAAATGTTATAAAAGACTTCTATGTTGATGATTTACTACCAGGTAGTGAAGATATTAACAATATACGAGAAATATGTTCTCAATTAACCAATATGTTAAGTTCTGCAGGAATGAAATTACACAATATTTGTTCAAATGATGTGCGTTTATATTTAAAATTACGGGAACACACATTAGTTCAACTGAATGCTTCAAGCAATACTACTATCAAAACACTTGGCATTATGTGGAATCCAAATGAAGATATTCTACAATATAAATTTACTCCAAAGGCTCATACTACATCGTGATATAGAAAACGAAGTATATTATCAAAAATTTCTTTACTTTTCGATTTTCTTGGCATTCTCAGCCCAATCATTGTGCAAGGGAAAATCTTCATACAAAAACTGTGGCTCAGCAAAAAAGGTTAGGACGAGAATTTATTAGAAACGTGTAACATGGGGTTTACATATTTTGGGGTATTATCGAAGAAGCAAATCCCCAGATGACCTTTTCAGCATATCTTCTTCCTTGCGAGGAGAAGATATGAGATGGTGCAGCAAATGTGAGCAACTGAAAGGCTGCACGCCTTGCTGAGTTGCACAGACTACCTCGCCGGAGGGGTGGGTCGCTGCTCACCACCATCTGTCATCGCGTTACACATAGTTATTTATGCGTGCATGATGAGTGTAAACGTCGTTCAGACTTTAGAGTGATAGCGCGAGCTATCAAGCAAGGAAATGCGGTTTTGCGAGAAAAAAACCGAATAAAGGGGGTGTTCGTTAATTAGGTGGTCACCGGAACTTGACCAGCCGTCCGCGAAAGCCTTGTGAGGCATGTCGCGGCCGATTGGCAAAGGTGTTAATGCCAACCGGACTTTGGGGCACTTCCCTCCCACATGGACCGACAGCAGAATGCCGATCCACGTATGGCCAATGCTCGCCCCTACAAATGAGCATGGACCCTTATTATGTTTCTGCTCTTCACACCGTGTCACCTAACCCATCTCTCCCCTCTCGAACGCTATTATTTTACATCGCCCATTCTTTACTGTGAAATCAAAACTTATTTCCCGCGCCAAAAGAAAATTAACACAAAAGATTATCTGTTTTGAATTTTAAATTTTTTTTTTTTTTCTTTATTCATGTATTTTATACAATAAATGTAATGGCGATAGCCGAAATTCTGTTACAATATTTATATGTGTAAATATCTGGTAAGTTATTTAATTTGATCATAGAATTACTAAATTTATTTACTCTTTAGAATTTGATTTCTTTTCTTTTCCTTTCAAATGTGAAATTAAAATTTTGAAACTTAATGATAAAAAAATATATTTGTTTTCCCATTTTTCCTTTTTTTGTTTCTTTTTCTTTCAAAGAAAATAAAAAAACAACGAAATGTTTATATTAAAATATATATATATATAAATTTTTGTTTCAATTATAATATAAGCAAGAAAAGATTTAACTCCCAATTGCGTACATACTGTTACATTTCCCAATTCCCGTTTATTCATAAAAAGAACAAAATATAAATTCGATTACCTTACTATCCTTTCTGGTTGCTTGAAGTCGAACCGCATTAACGATATATATATATTTTTAATGAAGCTCAGGCTATTCTTAAACAAGGAAGAAATAATTAAAGATTTAAAAAAATTTATGTATATGGGAATTAAATCATGCTTCCATCACTTATGCACAATTTTTGGTAATTATTATGTTATTTCAAATCAAAATTTTACTAATCATTAATCAAATTTTCATATTTTTTTTCTTTTTGTCATATTTTTGTTATTTTCTTTGATTCTAATAAAAAAAAAATGTTTAACCAAATATTAATGTATAACCCTATATAAAAAAAAATTTTCAATTGGCGTCTCTAATTTGTTAATGTGTCCATCAGCTGTTTTGACAAGTTCTCTTCGTTTTTTTTAGTAGCTCCCAAATCCGTTATTCCATCATTTATCGCCGAGAATCCCAAAAAAATGGTCTTGGAAAAATGTTATTTTCGATGAAGATATAATTTTTTTTTTCCCAATGGACTTGGTAGACGACCTAAGAAAAGAAAATACCGTCCAAACCTTTAGATTCATCCAATGCTGTTACCCCCGGTTCAAAATTCCGAAAAACAGGACAGGGCGTAGCGTACATGCAATAGCCGGCTCTTCAGTCGCAATTCCCAAAGATGCAGATGATTTTTTTTTTACGAGATGAAACAAAAAATGTGCTTTGATCACATGGATGACGCCATTTTTTATTCAGCGAAATTTTTCCATATATTTTATTTATCCTTTTTTTTTTTTTAGGATTACCACCATTTGTGCCACTTTTAAGCTTTCGTGACCACCAAAATCAACAAGTCACGAAGCCAAATTAATTTCTTTTAGACATCTTTTTTTTTTTCAAAATTTTTCTTAAAAAAAAACTTTAACTTAATTTTTTTTTTTTCACTAACAAATTCGTTTTTTTTTTTTTTTTCTTTATCTTTTTTTTTGAATTTTTAAATTAACTAAATTTTTATTTTACTCTTCCCCTTTCCCTTTCAGATTTCTCCATTTTTTTTTTTTTTAAAATTACAAAAAAACAATTCTTTCTTCTTTTCACATAAAGAAAAAGAAAACGACCTTTTACTTGTATCGTGACACTTGCGTGTCAGGCAGCCTTTCCGCGTTGCTTTGCACTGTGTCTATCAGGTCGAGATATTCCTTTGATTTGAAGGCTTCAGAATTCAATTTTATGCTAGGTGCCGAAACTATTTCCGAAATCGCGTCCACGTAAACACGTGAAAGCGCATCTGGCACCACATTTTCTGAACCTTTCCTATGTTCAATCGCCAAATCAAAGGCTTGAAGCTTTAAGCTCCATCGAGCCAAACGTCCGCTCAAGTCGCGCTGACTCATGAGCCATTTTAAACTCGCATGGTCGGTGATTATTTTGAACGGCAAACCTTCGACGTAGGCTCTGAACTTTTTAACGCTCAACACCGCAGCGAAACATTCCAGTTCCGTCACGCTGTAGTTGCGTTGTGCTGAGTTCAGCTTTTGAGAAATATATCCGATGGGTTTCTCATTGCCCTCGTCGTCGCTTTGCAGCAAAACATCTCCGAGACCGCGTCGCACTGTATAATAAAGGGTTTAGTGTAATCAGGGTTGGCCAATACCGGGGCCGTAGTTAATGAAGATTTCAAGGCTTCAAACACTACCTGAGCTTCCACTGTCCAAACAAACTTGGCACTCTTCTTTAGGCAGTCAGTAATTGGCGACAACAAGGAGGCATAATTGGCAATAAACCGCCTATACCATCCTGTCATACCCAAAAATCGACGAACCTGTTTTGGAGTGGTAGGTGCAGGAAAGTCAAAAATTGCAGATACTTTATTTGAGTCGGTCTTTAAACATCCGTTTCCAACGATGTAACCCAAATATCTAACTTCTCTCATGCAAAATTTGCTTTTCTCCAAATTTATTGTGAGTCCAGCAGAAGACAAGCAACGTGCAATGGTTACCAAAAGTTTAACGTCAGAATCAAAATCCTCATCAACTACTAACAGATCGTCCAAATAGACGAAACAGTTTTCTCTTAACTCGACTGGTATTGTTTTGTCCATCAGTCTACACATTCTTTGAGGAGCATTACAGAGCCCGAATGGCATCACTGTAAACTGGTATAACGGTCTACCAGGCACTGTGAAAGCAGTTTTCTCCCTACTCTGCTTTTCCAACGGTATCTGCCAAAAGGCGTCTTTCAAATCAATACTTGAAATGAAACACGTCTTCTCAAGTCTACTGAGAAGGCCTTCTATATGTGGAAGTTGGTAAGCGTCTTTCTTCGTAAGGGTGTTCACTTTCCTGGAGTCGAGGCAGAGGCGAACCTTTCCAGGTTTGCGCACTAAGACTACAGGAGAGTTCCACACGCTGAAACTTTCTTCGATGACACCCAATTCCAACATACGGTCCAACTCAGCATACATGAGGGCTTGCACCGCAGGGCAAACAGAGTAGTGGCGTTGCTTTACAGGCTCCTCGTTTTGTACCTCAATAATATGTTGTTCTAAATGTGTTTTTCCTAAACTGACTTGGTTAAAGGAAGGAAATAAGCTTAAGATATTGTCAAGACGCGCGCGTTTTTCCGAATTTAGCGCGTGTGTGTTGGGATCGTCAATTGACAAACAATCCAAAGTTTCGTTCGTGTTGAACAAAGACGGAGCTATTTCGAACTCTTTCCAGAAATCTACACCAAGGTATAGAGTTTGAGTAAGTCCCGGTACAACGCATAGAGAAATGCTTTTCGTTACATTATTATAGGTAATTGGAATCGCAACTTGACCATGTACCGATTGTGATTTACCGTCAGCCGTTTTGACTGAGGTGGGATGACCAGTAATCAAAATTTTATGACGTTGTAGGAAATCCAATGCGCCAGCGCCTAAGCAAGATATGCTTGCTCCACTATCTAAAAGACCTAAAAGGGATTCGCCGTCGATTTCTACCGTCGCATATGGTCTTACGTCATGTTTTAATGTTACGAATGCGGATTCCACTGCTTTAAATAATTGTTTTCGTTTTCTAAACTTTTCCCTGAGATTTAGTATATAACATGAAGTTCTCTTAGTGTAAATTGTACCAATAGCTCTTTTCCTAACTATGTCTTGTTCAATTTGACGTTGATGTAAAGTTTTATCTGTCTGTTCAAATTTGTTTTTATCGGACAAGATGTTATTTGACGTTTCCGGTTTTAAGATTTTGTCATCTGGCGAATGTGTTGGTGGAGATGACCATTCGAAGTTCAATGCTGGTTCCGTTATGGTTGGTTCATTAGTGTCATTGCCGATACCTTGCTGTTGAATATTTTCCGGATGTCATTTAGGACACAATGGAAACGAAACATTCTTCTTACCACATTGATAGCAAAAAAAGGACCTTTGTGGTATTACACATTCAAAGAATTCATGACCAACATTGTCACAGTTCCAACATACCACCATTGAACGTCCATTTCCAAGCACATTGACATTATATCCTTTATTTAACAAATCGCGTTGATAAGCCTGATTAACGTTTACGATTGGAAACTCTGTTCTAATTGACTTTCGATGCGGGATATTAATATTGAAAGACTTATCAGATTCGAAATTGTTACTAGGCAAATGAACAATAGCAGCATTAAATTCTTTAACCGGTGGTATAACTCTGCCTTAGCAATTTCAGATGACGCGTTCGTTATACTTGGTTGATTTTGACAGACAGGTTTTTGTGTTTCCCTAACAGAGAGATGACGTTCTGCTTTGCGACAATCTTGTTGAAGACAACTTAAAGTGTGTAACGACCGTCTTTTAGTAGATGAAACCCTGGAAGAAAAATTGAAATCATATGATTAATTATAGGAAGGAAAATCAATGCAAAATACTTATCTGTACCAAGTGTGAAAGTCCTGTATTGTTACAATACTACTGTATGTTCCCAAACAAATGAATTACCTAGTAGATTTTTTTTTGGTGTCCACAGGTTTTGTTCCAGATGAATCCACTTCCTGAGCAGAAAGAGGACGCAGTAAACAAAGCACCTAAAATAGAAATTAGTGGAAAAATGTTGATATTATTAAAATTATTTTTATATTGTAAACCACATTAGATCAGTGGCAACCTTACTGTTGGTTTATAGAAGCGCGACGGATTGAAATCGACTTCTGGAGTGTCAAAGTTGAAAACAGCTGTGTTGCTGCGATCTTCATGTTCTTCCCCACATATGTGATATCACCATGACCGCAATAATGTAGGGAAGCGACCTGAAACAAAATTAACATAAAATAATTAGTAAATAGAAAATTTTTATGATCATTGGGTCAAACTAACCTTGCTTTCTTTTTTTTGGTTTTCACACTGGAAATAGTAGAAACTTCTGTAAGCACTAATTTTTATGGAATTAGAGACTGATAAACTATCATTACAGCCCGGAACTTATAATTAATTTTAAAAAAAATATAAAAATATTTTTTCGAAAATCATTTTGGCGGGATTAAAAGGACGAAGCCCAAAATTTTAACCTTTTTGCGAGCGCGGCGACCTCACAAAGAGAAAATTCCATATTTGTTAAAAAAAATAGGTAAAATTATCATTAAATAGGATTCACTAGTAGGTAAATAGTTGCATTGTTAAATAAAGATTATGCAAAAATTAAATAAAAATCATAATTAATAGCATAATATCTATAAAACTAATTAATGCCTATTTTAACCACGAATCCAGTTATGCGAAAGCCTATAAAAAGGCTGTCACGACGAAGAAAAAGGGTTGGTCTTATTCGAAATTTGTGGAGGTCGTTTCGCTACCGAAAATTTTCTTTGGGTTTTAGTTTTTTTTTTATAAATTTGTCTACTTTAATTTTTTTTTTTTTTTTAAAAGTGGTGAAAATTTAGTTTTTTAATAGTTTTTTTTTTTTTTGTTTGGTCATATTTTAAAATTCTTTTGAGGAATTCCGGGCTGTGAAGCATATAAAGGAAGAAAAGAAGAAGAAAAGAAAAAAAAAAGAAAACCGGGAAAAGGAAAACAACGGTTTACCTTCAAGAAAAAGTTCATCATACCGGGGTCAACGAATTTGGAATTTCCGAAGATTTATATGGGTCACAAGGTCGCACCAACACTAGCTTAACGGACACACAGCTAAGTCACTCAAACAATGACAGGTCATAAACATAAAAAAAAAAAAAAAATTTTTTTTTATTTTCATTTTTATTTTTTTATTTTTCTTCTTTTTAAATTTAAATTTTTCTTACGTTTATTAGTTATACTTCGCAACTGTACTTACTTGTTGAATATAGAGATTCTACGTATCCTTGGAAAGGCATAGTTGTTTGAGGACTTAATATAATGAAGCAAAGTAAATAAGTAAACGATATTTAATGGTTTTTTTTTGATTTTATAGTTTTTTTGATTACTTTAAATTTTGATTTTCGTTCTTAAATTCTTGCGAGAGTGATTCTACGCAACCAGAAATGCGTCGAAGGTAATAATTTTATTTATCCGCATGGAAGCGGTTGCTTGAAGATACCATTCAGCGTTAGCTTAATTAAGTAGTTTTTTTTATGGGATTACTTGTCGGCATTAGAGATCCTCTATCGTTATGAAATCGATCGGTGTAGAGTTTTGAGTAATTACCCATCGAAGCGAGGCAATAATTCGAAGGGGTACAACTAAATGTGCGCAACGATTGAACCCTTTTAAAGAAAAAAAAAAATTAATAAATCAATAAATAAATAAATTGTCTACATTATAGTTTATAATTCATTTATACAAACAATTTAGGTATTATACGAGAAATACAAATTTGTTTTTTTTTTCTTCTTTTATTATTAATATAATTATTAGGATTAATTATTGGGACCATTCTTCAAACTTTTCTGTGTTCTTGCGATCGAAAAGGCTTATCTGTTTGCATTACTTTATGTGTCAAGGCAGCAATCACCCCTTGTTTCTTTTAAAATATATAATATATACCTGGGGTCGTCAATTAAATTGATGATCAGCTGAAAAGTAAAATTTTTTTTGTTAATTAAATAAATTGTGTTTATCAATAAATAGGTTGCATTGTGGTTTTCTTAATTCCTTCCTATATTTTTTTTTCTGATTTTCTTTTTGGGTTTTTCCTTCCTGGATTCTCGAAGGATCCGTTTTATAGTTCTGAGATATTTTTTTTTGCTAATTACTTTTTTTTTAAATTTTTAGTTATTTTTAATTTTTCTTATTACTTTTTTTTTATTTATCTATTCCAACGTACTAGTTTTAAAGTTTACTAATTTTTTTTTGAAGTATTAGTTTTAGTTTCTTTTGCTCGGTGTTTAAATCAAAGTTAAGATGTTTTTGATACCTAGTGAAGTGGATAATTTAAGTAGCGATGAACTAGATGTCGAGTTGCAGCTCCGGAAGCTCTCAGTCAATGAGTCGGACTCCAAACAAAAGCTGGTAAAGTTTCTTGAGAGAGAGCAGGATGATCCTTCTTTGCGACCAACTAAATCACACAATCTTAGAAATCCTACCGGTGAATTAGAAGCGTGCAATCAAGCGATTCGAGCCCTAGATGTGCTTGCATCGAGAGGGGAATTGGAGGTTGATGAGAAAAGGGGTCTGGTAACAAGAGTTAAACATTGGTATGGTCGGGCAGAACGGTTGTCGGATGGCAAATCATCAATGGTTGTACAAATCAACAGAATCACGCAACAATTGCAAGCAATGCGTTTAAGACTAGAGGAACTACCAGGTCCCAAGTGTACAAAGGCGGACGGTGGTGTCGGGAACGAAAGGACTGAGAGTAACGGATCATTAGCAAATGATCAAAATGAAACATTTGTAAGCCCTCAACGCGACAGCACACCAACAAGGCCAAGTCAACTTCGGGCAAGTTTTCTAGAGGGTGCCCAATTAGAATTTTTTCGAATGCCACCTACGAATGTCTGGCCTTCAACCTTGCTTACAGATGATCGTGCGGGGGCAAGCACAAGTAATCATCTTCGTTATCCCATAAACCAGTCTTTTCAACAGCAGTTGCATAGGTCACCAGTACAACAACAAGAATACCAAAGACCACCGAAGTGGAATATTTCATTTGACAGTGGAAGCCATGGTCTGGATGCGAATGAGTTCTTGTACCGGTTGGAAACTTTAGCAAGGAGAGACGGCATTAGAACCGAAAATTTGACGGCAGTAGTTTCTGACTTCCTGAAGGGGACAGCCAATGATTGGTTCTGGGTCTTTTCCAGGAAATTCCCCAACGCAACCTGGACTCAAATGAGAACAGCGTTCTTAAGTCGGTTCTGCAGTTATGAATCTGACAGGGAAACGAGACGAATGGTGGAGACTCGTAGGCAGAAAGTTAAGGAAAATTTTAACGACTTTCTTCTCGATGTCGAAGGAATGAATGGTCGCCTGCTTCGCCCGTTTTCCGAAGACGAGTTATTAGAGATAATTCGCGAGAATATGAATCCGGCGCTACAAAGCGCAACAATATCTCAATATTTTGTCAAGACTGAGGACTTGAGAGTCATATGTAGCAGGTTGGAAAGATTGTGGTCTAAGTCTGGATATGATCCCCGATAATTGTGTGATACCCAAACAAGACGATTTTCACACGGTGTTCATGCACTTCAGACTTTCAGTGTAGACGAACATGGAGATAGTCAAGAGAATCACGAAAGGAATTACTCAAGCAACAATCACCTAAATGCGCTAAGTTATGCTACACCAAACAACTATAAGCATGTCCAGGAGAAAGAACTTGGAACAGAGTCAAACACGCGAATTTGCTGGAACTGCAAGGATATTGGACACATTTACCAAGAATGCACGAGTTCGGTGAGAAATATCTTTTGCTATGGTTGCGGCAGGACAGGTATAGTTAAGCCGAATTGTTCCTATTGTTATAATGCGAAACACCAGGGAAACCGGAGGCCGAATGCGACAGGAGTTGGGACATCGCGTTCGCATCAAATTCTGAGAAAGCCCAGCAATACGACAGAGGCAGCAACGAACACGGAACCATCAACCCACCGGTAACAAATTCACCAAATCAAAAGACCATTAGCACTCAAACTGAATTCCCAATTGCAGAAAAAAACAAACTACGTACACAACAATATTGGCAGTTACGAAAAATAATTAAGAATGCAGTCGTATCCGCCATCTATACCCCAAAAGATCGTCGTCCATTTATCAGTGTTAAACTTGGTGGCATGCAGCTTACAGGACTCCTAGATAGTGGAGCCACAGTAAGTATCCTGGGTGCAAACTCTCAAGCATTCCTGAAAGAAGCAGATTTAAATGAGCGTAAATTGCAAGCCACGGTAAAAACAGCAGATGGAAGAGCTAACAGGATTATGGGATATGTGGACGTACATACGGAGTATTGCGGAAAGACCAAAAACATCCGGTATTATATAGTGCCTACCCTGCTGGAGAGGTTGTATTTGGGAGTAGACTTCTGAGAAGCATTTGGAATAGAGCCAAAGATAGTGGAAGAACTGGAAATAAATAACATCGAAGAGACTCCACAACATAGACTTACTGAAGAGCAACAGCAACAATTAGCCGAAACAATTGCGCTGTTTCCATCATTTAACAAGAAAGGACTTGGACGGACGCAGCTTGAAGAACACGAGATTGAAGTAGGTAATGCCAACCCAATCAAACAGCGTCATTATCCGATCTCTCCCGCAGTCCAAAAGCACCTTTATGCAGAACTAGACCGAATGTTGGAAATGGACGTAATAGAAGTAAGTCAAAGTTCCTGGAGTTCTCCGGTGGTGTTAGTAAACAAACCAGGTGGAAAGGTTCGAATGTGCCTGGATTCCAGGAAAGTCAACGCAGTCACAAAAAAGGATGCGTATCCTCTTCCACACATCGAGGGTCTACTGAGTAGACTACAAGACACCAGATTTATTTCCAGTTTGGACCTGAAGGATGCTTTTTGGCAGATTCCTCTTGCGACTTCTTCGAGGGAACTGACCGCGTTCACTGTGCCAGGTAGGCCGCTATACCATTTTAAAGTAATGCCTTTCGGGTTATGTAACGCGGCACAACGCATGTGTCGCTTAATGGATAAAGTGATTCCTCACGAATTTCGCGACTGCATATTTGTTTATCTCGATGATCTGTTGATAGTTTCGGCGACTTTTGAAGAACACAACGCCCTGCTTAAACAGGTTGCGACCTTTTTAAGTCAAGCAGGTTTAACAATCAATATCGAGAAAAGCAAATTTGTGCTGAGGGAAATTCGCTATTTAGGGCACATAGTGGGAGAAGATGGTGTGCGGCCAGATCCTGGTAAAGTGGAAGCGATAGTCAGCTTTCCAGCTCCGACAACGGTGAAGCAGACTAGACGACTACTAGGAATGACTGGATGGTACAGACGCTTCATTCCTAACTATGCAGCAGTCACATCACCCATAACTGATTTGTTGCGAAAAGGCATAAAGTTTTCGTGGACGATTGAAGCACAAGATGCATTCGACAAATTAAAAAACGCTCTAATCACCAAACCAGTTTTAATAAATCCAGATTTCACAAAGCACTTTTTCATTCGCTGTGATGCCAGTACTTCTGGAATAGGAGGTGTGCTGTTTCAGAAAACCTGTGATGGAGATGAAAAGCCAATTGCGCTCGTTTCCCAAAAATTAAACGCAGCACAGAAGAACTACAGCGTTACAGAGTTGGAGTGTTTGGCAGTGGTTCTAAGTGAAAAAAAATTTAGAGCATACATCGAGGGTTTTCCGTTCACGATAATTACAGATCATGCCAGTCTGAAATGGTTGATGAACCAGAAGGAATTGAGTGGTCGTCTAGCGCGCTGGAGCCTAAAGTTACAACCGTTCGACTTCAACATTGAACATCAGAGGGGTAGTCAAAATGTAGTACCGGATGCACTATCCCGAATATATACCGAAACACCTGAAGAACTGGTGCAAGACATGAAAATGTTTAACATAGAGACGATTGATCTACAATCTGCTGATTTTCAAAATGCGGAGTACGTTAATTTGAGGGAATCAATTATGAAGAAGCCAGAGTTATACACTAACTTGAAGGTGCATGACGGACATATTTATATTCGTCTTGAGCTGTCAAAGAAAGACAAGGTATCAGATATCCCGCTGTGGAAACTATGGGTACCAGAACCTCTAGTAGGCGAGCTTCTACGTCAAGAACACGATGTACCGGCAGCTTCTCATGGAGGGATCACCAAAACGTTGGAACGCCTTCGACGCTACTACTATTGGCCCAAAATGCGTCAACGCGTACATCAGTATGTCCAAGATTGCGAGGTTTGTAAAACAACAAAAGCTCCAAATAAAACTTTAAGACCACCAATGGGGCAACAATCTTTTGCAGAACGTCCTTGGCAACGGCTGTATATAGACTTATTAGGTCCGTACCCACGCTCCAAGAAAGGTAATACTACAATCCTGGTAATTCTAGACAAACTAACGAAATTTGTGTTATTGAAGGCTTTACCAAAGGCGGACGCTATTAAAATCACGCAATATCTACTAAACGAAGTATTCTATGTATACGGGGTGCCTGAATTTATACATACGGACAATGGTGTACAATTCATCTCGAAGGAGTTCAACGGATTGTTGGCAACTCATGGCGTCAAACATATTTATACTGCTGTATATTCCCCTCAATCCAACGCGTCAGAACGCGTGAATCGTTCAATTCTGGCTGCAATAAGGTCGTACCTGAAAAAAGATCATCGGTGTTGGGATGAAAACCTATCTGCTGTTGGTTGTTCGTTGCGCAATTCTTTCCACGAAACTACACAGAATTCACCTCATTTTTTAATGTTTGGGCAACATATGCTATTACACGGTGATGGATATAATTTATTAAGAAATCTAGATTGTGTGAGCGAGAACGACATAGAAGTACTACCAAGAGATTATATGATGCCAGTAATTTACAAACAGGTACAGAAACATATAACCGCAGCCTATCGTCGAAACGAGCGACAATATAATTTAAGATCGAGACTAGTTACATTTCTACCGGGACAATCTGTTTTTGTAAGAAGCTTTGCTCAGAGCGATGCGTCAAAGAAATTCTCGGCTAAACTTGCACCTAAATTTAATAAAGCGACCGTCACTCGGAAAATAGGTCACGTAAATTATGAGTTAGCAAACCAGGAAGGTAAAATCATTGGTATCTATCATGCAAAGGATATACGTAACTAATTACCTGTTTATTTTTTTTGTTAGGCTAATATTCCTTTTTTTTTAAAATTTTTTTTATGATATTTTTTTAATCCGGCCGATCAAACCACAGGTTTGTCTCCTCAGCTTTGTATGGACTTGTGGAAATGTCCAACAAACCTGCCCTGTAACGACCGTCTTTTAGTAGATGAAACCCTGGAAGAAAAATTGAAAACATATGATTAATTATAGGAAGGAAAATCAATGCAAAATACTTATCTGTACCAAGTGTGAAAGTCCTGTATTGTCACAATACTATTGTATGTGCCCAAACAAATGAATTACTTAGTAGATTTTTTTTCGTGTCCACAGGTTTTGTTCCAGATGAATTCACTTCCTGAGCAGAAAGTGGACGCAGTAAACAAAGCACCTAAAATTGAAATTAGTGGAAAAATGTTGATATTATTAAAATTATTTTTATATTGTAAACCACATTAGATCAGTGGCAACCTTACTGTTGGTTTATAGAAGCGCGACGGATTGAAATCGACTTCTGGAGTGTCAATGTTGAACACAGCTGTGTTGCTGCGATCTGCATGTTCTTCCCCACATATGTGATATCACCATGACCGCAATAATGTAGGGAAGCGACCTGAAACAAAATTAACATAAAATAATTAGTAAATAGAAAATTTTTATGATCATTGGGTCAAACTAACCTTGCTTTCTTTTTTTTGGTTTTCACACTGGAAATAGTAGAAACTTCTGTAAGCACTAATTTTTATGGAATTAGAGACTGATAAACTATCATTACAGCCCGGAACTTATAATTAATTTTAATAAAAATATAAAAATATTTTTTCGAAAATCATTTTGGCGGGATTAAAAGGACGAAGCCCAAAATTTTAACCTTTTTGCGAGCGCGGCGACCTCACAAAGAGAAAATTCCATATTTGTTAAAAAAATAGGCAAAATTATCATTAAATAGGATTCAATAGTAGGTAAATAGTTGCATTGTTAAATAAAGATTATGCAAAAATTAAATAAAAATCATAATTAATAGCATAATATCTATAAAACTAATTAATGCCTATTTTAACCACGAATCCAGTTATCCGAAAGCCTATAAAAAGGCTGTCACGACGAAGAAAAAGGGTTGGTCTTATTCGAAATTTGTGGAGGTCGTTTCGCTACCGAAAATTTTCTTTGGGTTTTAGTTTTTTTTTTATAAATTTGTCTACTTTAATTTTTTTTTTTTTTTAAAAGTGGTGAAAATTTAGTTTTTTAATAGTTTTTTTTTTTTTGTTTGGTCATATTTTAAAATTCTTTTGAGGAATTCCGGGCTGTGAAGCATATAAAGGAAGAAAAGAAGAAGAAAAGAAAAAAAAAAGAAAACCGGGAAAAGGAAAACAACGGTTTACCTTCAAGAAAAAGTTTATCATACCGGGGTCAACGAATTTGGAATTTCCGAAGATTTATATGGGTCACAAGGTCGCACCAACACTAGTTTAACGGACACACAGCTAAGTCACTCAAACATATTTTTTTCATTATTTTTCTTTAACTTTTGATTTTTTTTTCTTAAATTTTTTTTTTTGGTAATATAATTCACGAATAACTCAAAATAAATCAAAGCAAAGTACTAATAAACAAATTAATGAATTCGTCTATAAATTTGACGTTTGTTTTGTTTATTTTGAGTTCACATTTTTAGTTCATTTATTTTTTTTTTATAAAAGTGTTATAACTTATATCACATCACTTAATTCATATCACTACACTACACTTAAAGATCCCGGTTGGATCTATACAATAAACTTAACGAACAAGTGAAAAATCGTTATATAAAAAAAGAAAAACACAAGAAAAAAAAAAGGTAAACAATATTTAAATAATTCGCGCACGTTATTTGGAAACGTCAAATACCATCAGTTGCTAGTGTGGTGAATTTAATTCATTTTTTTTTTATTTTTTTTTTTTGGTAGTTTATACTAAAACGTTTGATTATTTTAAAGGGATCAAAGATCCTGGTCGATGATTTGAATTATTATATAGGGATCGAAGATCCAGGTCGAGTTTTTTTTTTTGAAAGTAAATATATATTTTAATAAAAAGTGAATTAAATAAAGAAAAGGAATTTGTTAAATATATCCTTATTTGAGTTTTTTTTATTATTTTTGTTCATTTTGTGATGTGTTTGGCTAAATTTTTCTTTTACACAATGAAGTGCTAGGAAAATTAAATGGGGTGATTGAGGCCTGGCATGTGGATGGTGCGAATGATTTATTGAAGTTTACGTCGGTTGTTTAGGAGCACAGAAACGGTTTTAATGTTGTCCTCTCTTTTCTTTGAGTTTTTTTTTTTATTTTTTTTATCCACGCTTTACAAGCATTTTGATCGCTGATGGGAACCCTGAAATTTAACTTAACTGAGAAACCCGGAAATGCGTGGCCATCAGCAAGTCAAAGTGAAAAAAATTTTGAGTGACGAAAATTACCGTTACAAGTGGGAGTCGTCATTGTGAAAATGAGATTTGCTACGCTATCTTTAAGGTTGCTGCGCATGATTTGGGTCAATTCAGTATCCATCATTGGAACTGTTAAACGAAGGTTTATAGACATGATCGAATCGTAGAAATCATTAAAACATTCATTGGTATTTTGTTTTCTTTGCAGCATGAGTAGCAAAATGTCATGGTCAGTGTCGAGACTGCCATAATGTTGTAGAAGAGCTGACTTTATTCCGGTCCAATCAATAGTTGGTTCTCGTTTAAGAAGGTGCCAGTACCACTGCTCTGCTTTACCAGTGAACAGGGTAAATATTTGGTTGCAAATGGCATTCCAACTTATATCATAATAGCTCAATCCGAAATATAAAGTCCTCCACAGGCATACTAGTGACCTCACCACTGAACGAAAAATCCCATTTTACGATGCGAGCATCATAACAATCATTTTCAGCAGAATTTGAATTCATAGTAGTCATGGTTTTCTTTTGAGGAGAATTTATTGGTCAGAATCAAAATCGGAAACAAGCGTGAACAGCCCTTAAGTTTTTCAAAGAATGTTTCTTTTCAAAAGAAATAACTTTCACGGAGCAACGAAATCCAAACAACAACAAAAAAAATTTTTAAAGAAACCAAATGTAAATAAATCTTGATAATAAAAGAAGTATAATAATAAAGAAAATCCCTCACCAAAAATATATGTAAATAAAATAATAAAAAAATATTCAAATTATAATTCCAAAAAAAAAAAATATAATATAACTTAAAAATAAAAGAACTAAACCGAAAACTAATCAAAATTGAAAAAAAACTGAAATAAACTAAACTAAATAAACTAAGCTAAACTTAACTAAACCAAACTTAATAAAGAAACTAAAGCTAAACTCAACTCCAACGAATCAATCACTTTCCCAAAATAATTTGAAAAAAGTTGTATTCCCCAAAATTCCAACAATCTAAATAAATTTCCCCAAAAGGAAGTTATTTCCCTACATCTACCTTCATACCTAGTATTATATTATATCTAACCTTATAAGAGTGAGAGAGAGAGACGAAACAAGTGGACGACACGAAGAAAACATAAACCCGACATGCACCCACGAAATGAAAATTAGGTGTTACTCATCGCAGCAATCTAACACTATACAATGCCAAACTGGGCTTCATACATGATTCGATCCCAAAACGTTATAATGCATGTCGAAGTATACACCGCGCGTACCAAACACAATAAAGTTTGATGTAGTATGACATTTAACGATATGCGATTAAATGCGCGACAGTCCATACCACAACATCACTCACCTTTTCCTGGTCCAATGTCCGAGAAAATATAAAAAAAAATCCTCAAGACTAGTAAAAAAAAATAGTCCGATCGTAAACACAAACGAACATGCAGATAGTTGCCGTTTTGTCAAAACTATGACCTGACTAGCATTCTAACTTACAACCGTAAACTACGAACGACATTGGACCTGCAATCGCGAAAAGTCAGCCAAACCTCCAAAACCAAAAAAAAACGAACATCTGAAATTATGTTCACATCAAAACTTCGTTCAGAAATTTTGATGATGTGAACACACCTTCAGAAAAAAAAAATTGACTAATAAAAAAAGATGAAAATATTAAAATGAGTACAGGGTGTTTCGAAAGTATCGAAAATGTTTGAGTCAAAATTTTCAAATTTTTATAAAAAATTTGTTTTTCTGAAAATTTGGTTTACCATAAGGTAACAACCAAAACACCATTTCCAAACATCTACTCGTTCGAAAATGTGTCAAACAATTTTGTTTGAGCTCAATTTGTAATTTCAACCGAAGTTGAAAAGACAAATGGCAAAGAAAATTAAAGAAATTCGCTGAGCGAACAACGAATCATTGGGCGCCATATATGTAATTTAACCGAAGTTAAATTACAACGCGCACAGCAAAACATTGGCCGACAAGGGACGTTGGGCGCCATATATGTAGCATGGGGTTTACATATTTTAGGGTATTATCGAAGAAGCAAATCCCCAGATGACCTTTTCAGCATATCTACTTCCTTGCGAGGAGAAGATATGAGATGGTGCAGCAAATGTGAGCAACTGAAAGGCTGCACGCCTTGCTGAGTTGCACAGACTAACTCGCCGGAGGGGTGGGTCGCTGCTCACCACCATCTGTCATCGCGTTACACATAGTTATTTATGCGTGCATGACAAGTGTAAACGTCGTTCAGACTTTAGAGTGATAGCGCGAGCTATCAAGCAAGGAAATTCGGTTTTGCGAGAAAAAACCGAATAAAGGGGGTGTTCGTTAATTAGGTGGTCACCGGAACTTGACCAGCCGTCCGCGAAAGCCTTGCGAGGCATGTCGGGGCCGATTGGCAAAGGTGTTAATGCCAACCGGACTTTGGGGCACTTCCCTCCCACATGGACCGACAGCAGAATGCCGATCCCCGTATGTCCAATGCTCGCCCGTACAAATGAGTATGGACCCTTATTATGTTTCTGCTCTTCACACCGTGTCACCTAACCCATCTCTCCCCTCTCGAACGCTATTATTTTACATCGCCCATTCTTTACTGTGAAATCAAAACTTATTTCTCGCGCCAAAAGAAAATTAACACAAAAGATTATCTATTTTGAATTTTAAATTTTTTTTTTTTTTTTTATTCATGTATTTTATACAATAAATGTAATGGCGATAGCCGAAATTCTGTTACAATATTTATATGTGTAAATATCTGGTAAGTTATTTAATTTGATCATAGAATTACTAAATTTATTTACTCTTTAGAATTTGATTTCTTTTCTTTTCCTTTCAAATGTGAAATTAAAATTTTGAAACTTAATGATAAAAACATAAAGTAATTTAAAATCGGCCTATAGCCGATTTTTTGATGCCCTATGGTAGAAATGGGAGAGAAAAATTGTGAAAACTAACAATATATCAAGGTTTTTCTTCATAACTTTGTTTGCCCTTGTCAAAATTTTCTCTAATTTGTAAGTAACTCAGACCCTGGTAGCATAAGTCTAATTTGCAAATTTCATTCAAATCGGTTCATTAGTTCTGAAAATACATCAAAAAAACTTTCTGAACAGGGTTATTTCTTCCTACGACTACTTCTTTCTCCACTATCCTTAGACCGATATCACTGAAATTTATAATGGCATGGTCTATTAATGTAGTCAACCAATATAATTAATTTAAACAAAATTGCTTTACCAATTTTCCAATTAAACCCGAAAAGCTATAGAAAAAAAACGACAAAACTTTATGGTCGCCCCTGTTTTTGCTTAATAACTTCGCTGCCCCTCTGTCGATTTTGCTGAAATGCAATACCAAAACCACTATAGCAATAACCAAGTAGCATTCTATATTTCATCAAAATTGGATAACGCGTTTTTGAGTTATTTTGTCAACGGACGGACGGTAGTACCAAACATGGAGCATTAATATAGGGAATTTTTTTCAGAATTTTGGCTCATTTTCAAAACCCAATTACCCCAATTTGTTCTGCCAGAATTTCACAATTTTTTTTTTTCACTAACAAATTCGTTTTTTTTTTTTATTTTTTCTTTATCTTTTTTTTTGAATTTTTAAATTAACTAAATTTTTATTTTACTCTTCCCTTTTTCCTTTCAGATTTCTCCATTTTTTTTTTTTTTTAATTACTAAAATACAATTCTTTCTTCTTTTCACATAAAAAAAAAAGAAAACGACCTTTTACTTGTATCGTTCCAACCAGCCTCTCTGAAATCTCAAACCAGACTGTCTCCACCCAATTTTTCTCATTCTGCCATCTCCCGTTCGTACAAAGTTTTCCTCTGTTTAAATCAAAAACCGGTATTTCAAGTTTTATATTTTTATCCTGCCAATCAGAATAGAACACGATCAACCCTTTCCCATTCTTTTTTGTATCTCTTCTTTCGTTCTCTCAGCGGGGACTCTTTTTCAACTTATTTCCACCACGGATATGAGGTGAATCGAATTTTCTGGAAGGAATTTTTGAAAACATGCGGTTTTTCGCAAAAGTTGAACACGCAGATGTTTATAATAGTGTTACCGTGTAGGTTTGAAAATATAAGTAAGCGTGTAGTTTTAGGGCACACGTTACAAACGGATTTGCAAACATGGTTAGAATATGAAAATCAATTACAACACATAAGTTTTATAAAAATCAACAGGTGTGTATTACCATTAAAATCAACAAAAATTGACCTTCACGGATTGTCAGATAGTTCTGAATCAGCTTTTGGTGCAGCAGTTTATGTACGTTTAATTACCAGCAGAAATCAAGTGTCATGTAATTTATTATGCAGTAAAAGTCGAATCTGCACACTCAACAAAATAACATTTCCTAAACTTGAGTTGTGCTTAGCATTGCTACTTGCGAAATTAATCAAAAGGATAGTTACAACACTTGAAATAAACTGTGATTACATTTTACTATGGTCAGACTCAACAATTGTGCTTGCTTGGACAAAACACAACCAAACAAACTAAAACTTTTGTAGCAAATCGCGTATCAGAAATTCAAGAATTAGTTCCACATTAGCAATAGCTACACATAAGGAGCAAACAAAACTCTGCTGATCTTGTATCCCGTGGAATGTCAACTTTCGATATTGAGCATAATTATCTGTGGTCCCAGTTTCCTATCGCATATCAAGATCGACGGTAAAAATTGCAATACAACACTAAATGGAAATGAAGCAATACCTGAACTTCGATTTACTTCCTTCGCCTTAATTACTCAACAGGACGATGAAATATTTCTTAGACATATACCATATAAAAAACTAATAAATGCGTATTCCTATTGTATCAGATTCATTCACAATTGCCAGGACAAGAAATCAAATCGAACTAGCGGACAACTTGGAGTGGATGAAGTCAATAATGCTACACATGCTTTGATAAAAATCATTCAAAGCAAAGTTTACGATCTTGAAATAATCTGAAAAAAGGAAATGAGGTTTCAAAAGGCAGCAGTATCAACTCTTTGGCAACTTTCATTGACGATCATGGAATTCTTCGCGTTGGTGGTAGGCTTGAAAATTCACAACTTTCCTATGATGATAAAAATCAAATATTACTGCCATCACATCAGGGATTCACACAACTGCTTTTTGAGTACTATCACAAACAGCAATTTCATTGTGGTCCACAATCACTGTTATATCATATTCGACAAAAAATATTGGCCCATAAAAGGGAAATCATTAGCTAAATGAACTACTAAAACTTGCTCCAAATCTTTCAGAAATAAACCACGAAATGTACATCAGCAAATGGGTCATCTTTCCGGGTCAAGATCAACACCAAGCCAACCATTTTACATAACTAGGGTTGATTATTGTGGCCCTTTTATCACAAAAAACAAGAATAAACGAAGCTGTGCAAAATTAAAGTTATACATAGCATTACATATCTGTTTTGCAACAAAGAGTGTACAACTGGAAGTAGTGAGTGACCTATCCCCAGAAGCGTTTCTTGCGACATTACGATGATTCATTGCTAGACTTGGAAAACCAAGAACTATACCTAGCGATTATGGACGAAATTTTCTTGGTGCAAAAAAATAAATGGAAAAATGGCAAACAATCTTAAAAACTTCTCAAGCCACTCTTATGAATTTCAACACAAACGAAGGTATTGAATGGAAGTTTATTCCACCTTACTCGCCAAATGAGGGTGGTTTGTGCGAGTCAGGAATCTAACTTATCAATTTTCACTTGAACAGTGTTACTAGAGAACAGGTCCTAACTTTCGAAGAACTAACGACATTAACAACACAAATTGAAGCCATAGTAACATCACAAGCACTAACACCACTATCCTCTTACTCCTAGTCCTTTTTTAATCGGACGACCGATGATATCACTTCCAGAACCAAACATTGATGACGTAAACATTAATATCTTTACAAGATGGAGAAGAATTCAATCCATGGTACAATCGTTTTGGAAACGATGGTCCAAAATTAGTTATTATCATTACAACAGAGGAAAAAATGGAGTGCAACCTCACGAAATAAGGAAAACGAATTGGTTCTCATTCAGGATGAATTTACACATCCAACGGAATGGCTCCTTGGACGCGTCATACATATACATATGGGAGCTGATAACAAAGCAAGAATTGCCTCTGTCAAGACTACAAATGGAACACAAAGCGCTCCATAATTAAACTGTACCCTCTCCCAACAACAAATTCAAAATTGAACTGACTCATCATATCAAGGCCGGGAGAATGTTGACACCAAAACCACTTTGAAAAGATTTTGATGATTAATAAAATAATTATCATTAACAAAGTTCACTATGCTTTTCAAACACAAATTGTATTTTTTCGCTCTGTTAGTTTCTTGTATGAATTGATTTTGTGATTTGAATCTGGTAGAAATTCACAACATTTTTGTGTAGAAAATAAAGAAAATAAAACCCACCAAGCTTGATTTATATCAATCTCAATATTTCCAAAGAAATGGAAATATTAAAATTGGATTCCATATTTTTGTTATTACAATTTTAATTCTTCAATTTGATATTTTATTGATTGTAAAAATCAATTTATCCATTTGCTTTTATAAAACATTATCACTTTATGTAGACTATTCGAATAAGAATAAATCAAGCCTTTTTTGTATAATAGGAATTCATTTAGGAGAAGTCAGATATAATGTAAATGCTTTTGAAATATTATTGCTAAATAATAGCTAATTAATTGTTAAATAATTGCTAATTCACAGCACAGTATATGTTATGAAATTCTAATAACGCTTTATAGTGCAAAAATATAAGAAAATATTAATTAGAAAAATACTTGACATGGATGAGCTTTAATTACCGTGTTAGATGGAAACTTGTTAAGCACTCCTTTCAATTGATTTGAACTAGACCCTAGAAATGCTACTCATTTTCCAATATGAGTTTTATTATATTCTATTCAAAAAGTGGAATTCTATGAAAATACAAGTTCAGAAGGAAGTAAAATTCCAATAATATTCATCTAAGTTTTAAACCAAGATGTTTAAGATGTTACAACAGTATTCAACGAAGTTTTCGTAATACAAGTATAACGCGATCTCAGATTTAACAAATCTACCCATATAACCTGACCATTCGGTCTATACCACTCACAATTGTAAAATTGTTCGTTAGAAGAACAAATATATAATTATAATGAATAAATTCGTTAAATTTAATTAAAATCGAAATAATGAGGGCAGGAGTGTTACAAATTACACCGTAAATTTGACACAAAAGCACAACGAAAATTTATTCAGATCATTTCCACTTTTCCTTTAATTTGGATCGTCCGACAATTTTCCAAACTCTCTTGTGTTTTCACCAAAACTTTTCAAGACAATTATTTTTTGAAATTCTAAGGAAACATTTCAAAATTATTACCTTTGGTTGTTGAAAAGCCAAAATTTCCAATTCCTAAATAAATAAGATTCACGACCAAGTCATTCAATTAAGGAAATTTCCTGTGATTTAATAATTCTATTTGCATTCAAGTTTAAATCAGATTTCAAAAATCGTGTATACAAATAGAAAAACGTAATTAATTTTTATTGAATTTTATTATTATTAGTAATTTTTTTCCAAGTTTAATATAGTTTAGGTCCAAAATCCAATGTACAACAAATCTTATCAAAGGAATTGGTATATAAGGATTAAACTGGTTGTTCATTTACCGTTTACCATTTTATCCAACATGTTTCCCTTAGTTCACTTTTGTAAACAATTTTCAGGAAAAACGGTGTTTTAAGATTGTGACAAAACATATGTTAGTAAAAAAGCTTTCACGATAATCATTTTAGTCTAAAAAAAAAAACGTAAAAAGTTCATACAAAAAAAAAAATATATGAAAAAACCAGAGTATTGGATTGAGTAAAAATGAAATAAAATAATATAAAGGAATAACATCTCACTTGAGAAATCCCTGCACAAAGACATCCAATCTAACGAAACATAAGAATTCATTTCAATTTGTTCCGTTTGAAGAGTTATAGTATATTCTATAGTGTTTTACATCGTTTTTTTCAATTTCGTATACTATTCTTTACCCAAAACACTCTCTTCCAAGTAACTCGTACCTAAAATAATCTTAAAACATTTTCTGTTCTGTTCCCGAAACGAGGTATATTTTAGATTTATTTAGCTACTCATTCATCCATCAATCCTATTGTTCACCTTTCTACCACGATCCTATGAGATATTTGTTCACTGTTGTACTATTTTTATTAAACTCATGAGGACACTTGTGTAAATATGCTAACATCCACATGCACTCCCAAAATACGACAGGCACTTTATCATATAAAGCACATTATTTACGTATTCCAAATAAATGTGTTTATCTTATATGTATGCTGAGTGCTAGTCCTTATTACATATAATATATGCTACTTGGATACTGGCAAAGTCATTGCCATTAAAAATTATAGTACTATACCACCTCCGGCGCTTCAAACAACAAGAACAAATATACAGACATTTTTGAAAGACGACAGTTATTCAGGAATATTCCATATACAGTACTCGAAAACAGGAACTTTGCTGTCCAAAGATACTTTCCATTTCAAAATTTAATAGGAAGAGTATGAAAACACTTTTATTCACTATTCATTTTAGTTTTATGATGCGTTCATACCCATGATGAGCCCATGATTTCAAATGCTAAATATATATGCTATGGAAAATGTGATCAATGCGGACATTATGCATAAAGTGATGTGATAAATATTATTAGAATTATTATTTGCGAAATATTTAACAAATATTGATAGCAGTTGTTGGGTGCAAAAATGTAAAGCAGACCTCTAGATACTTCATGCATAATCGCAGCTCTATGGCTATGGCTATGGCTAACCCCACTTCAGAATTCGTTTTGACTGGTGACAAGTATGGTATATAACATATATTTTGTTTTTGGATCCGAAAATATATATCACGTCGGTCCATAAGATATATACACCTACAAATTCCAATTGTCAATTTATTTGGGCCACATTATATTACTATGATACCACATATTAATGGCTTTTCTTTTTTCATAATACCATTTGCAAAAAGTGCCTCAATACATCCTCAGAATAACATTGGTGGGTAACGGTGGGTCTCAATAAGTCTTCCACTTTGCCAATACATTTTGAAACATTGTAAAATGGGGTTTTGAAAAGAAATCTACAAGATAAACACAATTTTATTCCTTAATGGATTTCTCAAGAAGTGATAACGTTGGAACGTTTCATATAAGTATATGAAATTTTATCGACTTCCATGTTTGTTTTGTATTACGAAATTATTATTGTCTTTATTTCAGTCCATAGGAAAATTCCAACTTTTAAAGAAAATTTAGTACAGTCAATTCAGTGACTTTGAAGGCAATTTAACCTCAGGCAAATTGCAAGCGCAGACAGATATACACAGATGCACAAATGATAAACATTTGTGTACACATATCTTCATAGCAATAGGCGCAAGTTGAATTTGGTTTAACTAAATTGAGAGACATATACTCAAATTTAAACCTTCCTTAAGGGGTAAACAAACATTCGAAATATATTAAACAAATAAACCTCAGGCTTTATTTAAATTATATAATTAACATATCGAAGAAACCACAAAAGCTTCTAACTAATGATAAAAAATAATAGATACTCGACGTCTAAAGAATCCTATTCCTTAAATTCCTTATCCAGTACAATAACCAAAGCTTAAGAACGAAATGTAAAAATAAGAAACAATTCTCCTCGTATATTTTTTCCTCATATTTTATCTAGTCTTTTAAGTCGAAATTGGTGGGCAAACCCAATTTTACACATCTTATATTATTTATGCCTTTGGTAGTACCATTGTTTATTATTTAGAGTTGGTTCCCCCCTTTGGTTATAGTCCTTGATTGAATTCTATCACCTTAGAGACTTTTTCACACAAAACATTGGATTCGTAATGTTGACCCTTGTTGTTCTGGTAAATATTATAAAAGGAACTTCCTAAACTTTATGTCTTAAAGACTAAAATAACGTCCTCTAAGGAATATATAAAGTTTTGCTTATTCTTGAGAGGATTTTTCATCTTATGTGTTTCGATTTTTTATTATCCAAATCAAATATTTTCATCATTCAGCATCCAGTCTTTTCATAGCAATATTCTTTCTGTACAGGTTCCGAATTTAAACATTCATGTAATGTGCTTTTAATTTCTAGTCGAAAAGCAAACCCAAGATTTATACAAGGCTTCGTATACTACAAAAAAATCAGTTATATTTGCCCTTTTTGGTTGTTGTGCGTTATTTTTTCTGCAAAATATTGTACACCATTTTTAGAAGGAACATTACTTTAATATTAGTATTAAAAGGAATCTTTGTTAGTAGCAGTATTTGTACACTAGAAATGTTTTAGAATGAGGAAAAATATTCTCCGAATACCTACAGGAGGATTCTTCTTCATTACGGTCACTTTTCCGAAAAACAGTCCCTCTTAAAAATACGGGAAAGCCTTTTCCTCTTTTTCTGTTCTCGAAAGGATATATAATCATTGTCCCATGATGGATGTCATTTTCATGTTTCGTTTATGTTTTTCTTTAAAGGATACCAAAGCCATCGTTCTTTAAATTGTAGTAAAAACCTATAGAAAAAAAGGAGTGACGAGAAAGTAGATTTCTTAAAACCCTGTCCTTAGCTTTGGTGCAGACTGTTTTTCTTATTCTGGAAAGTTGTATTTCGTATAGGAAACTATTTATAGAAGCTTGAGGAGAACTTGAGAATTAAAAAAAGGAAATATGCTCCAATGCTCAGGACAAGTAAAATCTGTGTAAATTAAAATAAAAAAAAAATACTTCAGTATTAAAATTTTGTATTATTCACTTTCAAGTTAATTATATAACAAAAGTTTAATTACAAGTAATAAAGAAAAAATAATAACACACTTTTTAGTAAGTCAGTACTATTTGCATTAACAAAATCTAATCAATCTTTTCGTTTTAGTTAATGACTTTATGGCACGAAAACAAAAATTTCATGACTTCATTAATTATAATTTTTGCGTTGTAAATAAAACATATGTATTTTAAAATGCATTAAAATATATGTTAAAGTAGGAAAATGAAATACGCGGATGTATTTAATTTCGTTAAAAGCATTAATGTCATTATTTTAAAGAGAATTTAAATTGAAACCCTAACTAAGATTGTATGAAGCCGGAACTATTGAGCATTCATAAAAATTGAATTTTCAACATCATTTTTAAGTGATTTCTACAAGACAGTTTATTCGTTTTGTAGCTCCACATGGAAATAATCGTCGTAGAAAGGTTTTAAGGTTATGGTTGTGTAGACTGTAGAGAATCAAAAGTTGTATCGATTTATGCATGTTCGTCCGTCTGTCCGTCGGTATACAAAAACAGGTCATCCCATTTTCATGAAATTTACAATGTTCCTTATTCCTTAGCTTAGTGTGGTTTTGCATTTCAGAAAAATCGAGCCAGGGCGAGCAAAGTTAAAGAAAATCCAGGGTGACCAGATAGTTTTGCCGTTTTTTGTTTATGGTTTTAGGATTTAATTGGAAAATTTGTGAACAAATTTTATTTAAATTAACTATAAAATTAATGGCATAAATCGACGGTATCATCTTAACTTTTAGTCAAAACGGTGTAAGGATGGTGCAGAAAGATATAATCCTAGGGGACAATAACCCCCTTCATATAGTTTGTTTGATGTACTTATGGAAGTGCGTTTGCACTTTAGATTTATTTTGGGCATCGAAGGGAATGCACTAACGCATTAACCCCAAGGTTTAAATTAAACTGAATTATTATTATACACTCAATGATTCAACACATTTTATTATATTAATTTTGAAAATTTTATAAAGTTTTCCTTTTTTTAATTAAGTAATTAATGAAATTAAAATTAAAAGGTGAAATTAAAAAGGAATTAAATATTTATTTGATTAACTTTTTAGGTTTTTATTTGCACCTCCGGATAAGTTCCGTAAGGAGAACCTTCTTTCACCCGTTAGAATTTCCAACTCCAATTATTTTGTTTTTTTCGTCAAGAAAAGAAAACGAAAAGGTAGTGTGATTTTAAATTTTACGTTTCGGAATCGTTTCCTAATTTTGTATAGTGCATTTTTATTAATGCCCTTTTCCATTAGGAATTTTTGTATGGGGAAACCGACGAAATTTAATTTGGTGAAACGCGGTCGCCATATACTTTAAAATCTAATAGACCGAATTGAATAAAATTTGCCGCTTAGACTTACGCTCTCAGGGCGTAGGTTACCTGTTAATTGAAATAAATTTTGAAGAAAGTTATGAAGAAAAAACATTGAAAAATGTTAGCTTTGATGTTTTTTCTGCCGCATCAAAAAGTCGGCTATTGGCCGATTTGCAGTTATTATTTTTGTCGTTAAATATTATTGGGATAATGTGAGATACACAGAGATAGATAGGTCGGAAAGTTGTTGTGATTTTTTCTGTGTAAGTCAAAACCAAAGTTTTTATGGGAATCAAACACTTTATTAAACAGTATATTGTCCATTTTAATTGTTGACCTTTTAAAAATTTGCAGAGCCTTTAATACGTCACTCTTGATTTATTTTTATAGGCCTGGACTCAAATTTACACCATTAAACAAGTTCTATAGAAATAGAAGCGAATGGTAGACTAATGGCGCAAGGTGCAATATTATATGGTAGATGTATCAAATGTTTTCAGCCAGGTTCCCTCAATGTTTGACTGCTGACTAAACTTGTCTATGGTCTAGCGTTGCCATGAAGAAACATAACACTTTGGGGATTCACTAATACCAGACGTTTATATTTGGTGGCTTAAGGGCTTTCAAAGTTCTATTTCCATAGGAACAGATTCTAACCTCTCTTGTTGTTAAATGGCGATGGCATTCGATAAATGCCTATATTTTGTTGTCATTATGAATGTAATGGCTTTTTACTGTTCATTGTTAAAATTAAATTAACCTACTGTAAAAAATTATCGAACTATTTAAAGCCAAATTTTAACTGTAGAACTACATACCTAATATGTGGTTTTATATAGCAAAATGCACTAGCGCTAATTTTACATTTTATACATTTACTACATTTAATTTTACAAAACTGATATATAAAAACATAAAGTACCCTCTGGTAGTACCTACCATAGGGCATAAAAACCAGGGTAACCAGAAAGTTTTGTCGTTTTTTTATATGGTTTTTCGTATTTAACTGGAAAATTTGTGAACCAATTTTGTTGAAATTAATTATATTGGTTAAGTACGTGAATAGACGATACCATGTTAAATTTGAGCAAAATCGGTCCTAGGATAGTGGAGAAAGAAATAATCCTAGGGGAAAATAAGTTTGTGCATAAAGTGTTTTTGATGTACTTTAAAAACTAACATACTGATTTGAGGATTGGATTTATCCTATTAGGGTCTAGGTTACCAGCAAATTAGAAGAAATTTTGAAAAGAGGAAACAAAATTATGAAGAAAAAACCTTGAAATACTGTTAGATTTGAATGTTTTTCTATCCTATTTCTACCATAGGGCATCAAAAAATCGGCTATAGGCCGATTTTAAGTTACCATATGTTTCCTTTATAACTTTGCCTCCCGTGAACCGATTTTACTCAAATGCAATACCAAACCAAGTTAAGGCATAAGCAACTCATATTATAAATTTCATCAAAATCGGATGTCGCGTTTTTGAGTTATCTTGTCTACGGACGGACGGACCGACGGACGGACATGCATAAATCGATATAACTTTTGATTCCCTACACAACCATACCCTTGAAATTTTTCTACGATGATTATTCTATGCGTTACACACTTAGTGACAAAACTAATATACCCTCTGGTAGTACCTACCATAGGGCATAATTAAATCATCTGATTACTTAGAATTAGTAATTTTGCACACACAATGTAGGAATCCTTTTTATAATTTCAAAATTTTTCATGCTTTTTCTAAAATAAACCGGAATTCTTCATATAGTCATCAATGTAAAGAGTTTACGTACGCTTTTGCGTATCACGAAATTTATAATGGCTGATCGAATGCTAAACTAGCAAATGTGTGTGTGTAATTATTGTACCCCGTACACTTGGGGAATGTAGCAGCTTTAGCATTAAAGGCGAAGTTTTCGTGTTATAGAGATCGTAGAAAAGTGAAAATGTATACAGGGTAGTTCAAACAAAATGAAATTCATAAATTTAACGAAATATGCGTATTTTATTGTGCTAATGGCATATATTATGTATTTGATTAATCATGAAAAATAATATCACTTAAATGGCTGCCTCTTCACCTTCTGCAGCAGCCGATCTCTTCGAGGCAATTTTCGATGACTTTTTTGTAAATTTCGGGAGGTTTCTCGTCAATAATTTATCGGAAGCTGTTTTTTAGCTGCTCCAACGTTTCGGCTTTGTTGGCGTAGATACGACATTTATCTTAACCCCACGAAAGGAAATCCAACGGCATTATGTCGCATGATTTTGGGGGCCAGTTAACGCCATTAAAACGTGATATAATGCGACCTGGGAACTTTTCACGCAAAACATCCGTTGAGTGTAACAGCCTGATCGTTTTCAAAAAAGCAAGGACCCGTGAGGCCGTCTGACCAGAATGTGCACCAAACAGTCAATTTTTCGCGATGAAATGGTGTCTCGAGAATCCCATGAGAATTTTCATCTCCCCATATGCGGCAATTTTGCTTATTAGCATTCTCAAAGAGGTGGAGTTGTCCCTAATCAGAGAAGATTGTCGTTGAAAAATCAGCATAAATTTCCTGGTGCTGAAAATCTGTTGTGCGGTGGTTAAGCGATCCATTCCGTAAACGTGTTGTTGCAAACTGACATTTGACACTTTAAAAACAAGTGCTTATGAACAGCTGCTTGATTGACAGTGCTGCTAAGGTGGGAAACTCAAATTGGTTTACCCTATACAAATTAAAACCTTGAATTAAAAATTAGTAATTATATATATAAAAGGGGAATCCTCCTTTCTTTCCTTCTTATTTTCTGTCGGTCATATATTGTCCAATACAGAAACATCGTTGAGCAAAAAAACGCTTTCTGATATGTTGCAGAGAATTACTTGAAACGTTGAGAAAATTTGTTTCCCAGGACATTGGTGGCGGGAGGGTTACGAAAATGGGGCTTGAAAGGTCATTTCGGAAAAACTCATTTATAATCTGCAATACAAATCAGAGATTGCTCCCTGAGCCAATCTTATTAAGATTATTATGCCAGACATTCTGACGTACACGGCAAAATTCCATCCCCCAAAGGTTTGCCGGTGGCGGCAATAAAAATTTACGAACTTTTTATATAGAGGTCACGCACGATTACAATATTCAGCAAAGTTGTGGAGGCTATCATGGCGATTATATCTGTCGAAGGCTAGACAGTTCTATTTCTCACCACTTTGGCGCTGGAGTCAATACAAACTTTTGATCTTTTTATATAGGGGTTACATGCGATTACAATGTTTGGCAAAGTTATGGAGGTTTCCGTGGAGATTATTTCTGTCGAAGACCTTATAATTGTGCCTCTTACCGCTTACGAGCTGCGGCTGTTTTGGCTCCTACTCTATAGAGATTTTTGCCTTTTTGTAACTGCGGGGTTTACATATGGGGTTTTTACGAAGAATGTAAGTCCCCTGATGATCCTTACGGCATATCTTCTTCCTTGCGAGGAGAAGATATGAGATGGTGCAGCTTATGTGAACAACTAAAAGGCTGCACGCCAAGCTGAGTTGCGCTTGCTACCTCGCCGGAGGGGTGGGTCGTTGTTCACCACTATCTACCATCAAATTACACATAAAGTTTTTATGCGTGCATATGAATATTAATTACGGTGATAGCACAAGCTATCAAGCAAGGAAAATTCGGTTGTGGCGAAAACAACCGAATAAGGGGAGTGTTCGTTAATTAGGTGGTCACCGAAACTGACCGAGCTCAACACGAAAGCCTTGCGAGGCATGTCGGGGCCGATTGGCAGAGGTGTTATTGCCAACCGGACTTTGAGGCACTTCCCTCCCGCATGGACCGACAGCAGAATGCCGGCCCCCGTTGACGATAACCGCCCCTTTAATTGGTTATCGTCCCTTATTTGGTTTTGGCCTTCCCGTGCCTCAATATCTCATCTCTCTCTCACTATCCAACACTTTCTACCTAAACATTATCGCCGTTCAATCATGATTAAAGTACGGAAAGAAGAAGAGGAGAAAAAAAATCTTTCTTTTACCTTCCTTCTTTTTTTCTGTATTTACTGAGGATCTAATCTTGTACATTATGGATCCTTACAACTAAATAATAAAGTTCTAACGTTGCTTTTCATTTCTTTCATGAAAGAATATAATTCGAGAACCAAAAGCAATGAAAATAATGAAACAACTCTTGCTAAAACCATTTACGCCAGGTTGGGATCGAATCTTTCTCGTTTGGTACAACGATATATATAATGCCAAAGTACATTTGCGTTTTCACCACTTCTTAGAGAAAATTTTAATTTTATTTTTTTTTTTTTTTCAAAATTCAAAAAATGAGACTATGGCACAAGAAAACTCTGATCTGAGTAGGACGTTAGGATTCCTTCATTACTTTTGCTTCATTCCTTTTTTTCCTTGCCTCTTTACAATTTTTCTTTATCGTTAGAGGTCAGTACCTCAAACCTAAATTCACAAAAATATGTTTCTTAACTCTAAAAAAAAAATTCTTATTAATTGTCAAAAGAAAAATTTTCTTGCCTGTTTTTATTTTTTTTCCCTTTGTGTGCTTTAAATTTACAAAATGGTAACGTTGTAGTAGAGTGACGAGCAAACCTACACTCCAGTGTAGCAGGTAGTAATACGTTTATATGCTGGCATTTATATTATTTTAATGTTGAAAAAAAAGGTCGACTTGTCGAATGAAAATTTCCGTTTCCGTTTCATTTTTGATGAAAAAATATCAAATACAAGGTGGAGTCCAAAGTAATCAGGACTTTAAAAAAAAAAACAGAACAAATGGCTTTTTCGGCAAAATCAATTGATTTTATTCAAAATAGTCTCCTTCTGCTTCAATACAGCTTTTTGCACGGTCCAAAAGCATGTCGAACGAGTGTTTTAGCTCGTTGGCCTGTATGGCCGCCAGTATGCCGGTGCAAGCCTTTTGAATGGCCTCTACGTCTGCATAACGCTTTCCTTTCATCGGCAAATGCATTTTTCCGAAAAGGTAGAAGTCGCACGGTGCCATATTCGGTGAATACGGGGAGTGGTTGATGGTTAAAATGTGATTTTTGGTGAGATAATCGGTCACAAGCGTCGATCGATGAGACGGCGCATTATCGTGCAACAAACGCCAACTTCCATCTTCGCGATATTCGGGCCGAACACGTCGAATACGGCGCACCAAACGCTTCAAAACTCCTAGGTAGAATACCGCATTAACGTTTTGACCGGGTGGAACAAATTCTTTGTGGACAATACCCTTGGAATCATAAAAACAAATCAGCATTGTCTTCACTTTTGACTTCTCCAGGCGCGATTTTTTGGGTTTCGGCTCGTCCGGCGCCTTCCATTCAGCACTCTGGCGTTTCGTTTCGGGATCATATTGAAAACACCACGTTTCGTCACCAGTCACAATGTTATAAAGGAAGTTTTTGTCCTTTTTGACCTCTTTAATGATGTCCTTCGAATGTTGAATTCTGAGCAATTTTTGGTCGTGGAAGCTCATTTTCGCACCGATGACACAAACATACTGCACTTAAAACGCAATAACTTCACTTTCAATAGATGAAATGTCATGAAATTCTCACAGGAAGTCGATAAAGGATAGCAGATTCTAACGTACCAGTCAACATATAGATGGCGCCACTAGGGGCGCTAGATTCAAAAAGTCCTGATTACTTTGGACTCCACCTTGTAGATGAACAAAATTATGTTGGCATATTCATTTTTTTCCCATGTAAAAAAAAAATGTCGAATTGTTGAACCGCAAAATATTTGGCTGATTTATGTTGGATGATGAAAAAAAAATTGTCAAATTGTTGAACCAAAATTTATGTTGGCATTTTTATGTTAGATGGTGAAAGAAAATTGTCAAATTGTTGAACAAAATTATGTTGGCATATTCATTTTTAAATAAAACAAAATGTCGAATTGTTGAACCCAAAATATTTGGCTGATTTATATTGGATGATGAAAAAAAATTGTCAAATTGTTGAACCAAAAATTATGTTGGCATTTTTATGTTAGATGGTGAAAGAAAATTGTCAAATTGTTGAATAAAATTACATTGGCATATTTATTTTCAAATAAAACAAAAGGTCGAATTGTTGAACCCAAAATTTTGCTGGCATTTTTTTTTATGTTGGACGATAAAAAAAATGTCGTATTGTTGAATAGAAATTTAGGTTGCTCTGAAATTATATAGGTAATAAATCTTGAATACATGTTTCGTTCACCGTCAAGTCCCTTTCCGCCATTTTTCTACCACAATAATCGGTGTCGCACAATTTTATTATTATTTCTTTTGTTTTCTCCAATTTGGATTTCGATTTAATTTAATGACAAATGGAATTTTATTTATTAGTATAAAAAAAAGTCTTTTTTTTCTTTTGTTTTAAAACTATCCTCAATTTAAAACACGCGGTTCACAAGCTTTTTTTTTCTCCTCCTTCTCGTTCCACGACTGCAGTAATTTCTTGAAAATACTTTCCTTCCTTCCCTTTTCGTTTTATTTTTACCTGTTTTTCTTTTCTTTTTTTTTTTTGTTAAAAGTAAATTCCCCTATTCTCTGTATATCTATTTTTCTTTTAAGTTCAAGAAAACTAACTTTTCATTTAATTTAACACTTCTTTTTGTTTTTTCTTCCTCCATTATTCTTCTCTGCCCCTCAAAAAAAAAACTGACTAGCCTCGGCGAAACTTCAGACCAGACTGTCGTTCATCCAAAAAATTTTTTTTTCTTCATTCCTTTCTCTCCCGGTCGCAAAATGTTTCCCCCGTCTAAAACCAAAACCGGTATTTCTTGTTTTATCTTTTATCCTGCCAATCAGAATAGTACACGATCGACTTTTTCCCATTCTTCTTTGCATCTCTTCTTTTGTTTTCTCAGCGGGGACTCTCTTTTCAACTTATTTCCACCACGGATATGTGGTGAATCGAATTTTCTAGAAGGAATTTATTAGAACCATGCGGTTTTCGCAAAAGTTGACCACGCAGATGTTTTCAATCATGTTACCGTGTACAAGTAGGTTTGAAAATATAAGTAAGCGTGTAGTTTTGGACACACGTTACATTTTCCTAATATATGTTTGACGGGAGCGATTTTATCAACAGGGAAATGGGATCTATTTAATGTCTTTGGGGTACTGCGGGGTAAATGCTGTGCATTCTGAATTGCTCGACTTAAAAAAATAAAATATATCTCCAGTGGTGTTACGGGAACAGGGTATAAGTTCCATGATTTTGCGAATTAAGGTGCTACGCTCGAATAAATTTTGTTAATTTACGGTGACTTTTAAATTGAAATTTGTAGGAGGCCATCTTAAGACGGGTCTCCTCCTAGTTAAATTAATAAATTGACAAATACAAATTATTATATTACACATGTAATGTATATTAAATATAACATTTGTTTTAATACCTTTGGATCAGTTACATCAAGCACTAATACGCAGATCGTTTTAAAACGAAAAAGTTTTGAACGTGTTTATTTAAATTGTGGGTGTGCAATTTCAAAGTACAAAAAATTTAATTCACAAATTTTTCAAGTTCATATATTTCCATCAGATGGCACCAACAAATTAGGAGAAATTTTCCGATGCAAACAAAACCAATGTGAATTTATTTGCCACAAAAAGAAACGAATGATGAAACATTTAAATTTTCATATTTTCCGTCAAGCAGCTTTTAAAGCCTCTTACAGCCTAATTCTAGTTCACAATTTCATAAAATTTGAAAACGATACAATTATAAAAAATCAGCAAAGCAAACCATAGTAGTGAATTTGCATTTTCTCTATATCGGCCGGGCCTCAATGGAACTTTCCAGATAATGTCATAAAATATTCTCTTAAGTTCGCCAATTCTAAATGTATATGCCAAGTTTCAACAAAAATGTGACTACTATTCACCGAATTATTAAGTTTTTTAATTTTACCCTCCCGCAGCCCTACCGAATCTTTTCAATTGGCCTATCCACAATGTACACACCAATTTTTGAGAAAATCTGCCCATTATTGAGTGAATTATTCAAGTTTTTCTAATTTAGCTCCTCACAACCTCACTATAGGGGGAGACATACTTTATCTTTTCAGTTGGCCCATCCCAAACGTACATTCCAAGTTTCATTAAAATCCGACTATTATTGGCCGAATTAGGGAAGTTTCTATATTTCCACCACAATAACTTTTAAAAAGAGTTTTGGGCATTTGTGTTACCAGAAGTGAATTCGGTTGAAAAGGTAATATGTTTTAATTTCGAACACAGTGCATAAAATGCAAAAATTTCATCAAAATTAGGCATGCGCTCTTGGTTTTACAACTAGTACTAATATAGGCTATATTTGGACAAAACGTTTACACTGTTGCCTTATTCGAATATGGGCCAAAAACTAATCAGTTCTAAGTTAGGGTACAATACATGAATTGTATAAATTTTGGCGAAATCGGCCGAGCAATTTAGTCTGCACCGTGGACACAAAATTTTGTCGTTTTTAAACAAAAAACTCGTTACCAAATTGTGTTGCCATATATAAATTTCGCCCGGAATTTAACAGCATTTGACGCATCACCAAAATGAAAGTTTCATGGAAATCGAAACTTCCATTTAGATTTTATTAACCATTTAAAGAAGCTGACAGACGGACGGACGGATATGGGGCTAATAATTTTTTATGAAACGGATTTAGCATTTATTTTCATCTTTCTGGCGAGGTGTCACTGTTTGTACATAATATACTATTAATGGTTTTGGATGACAAAGATATCTGAGAGCCAGACTACCCAATAGCAACCTCACATACAATTTGTCAAAATCCTCAAGGTAATATATTATATATATAAAAGGCTAATCCTTCCTTCTGTCCGTCCTATTTTGTCCGGAAAGAAACGGCGTTGAGCAAAAAAAAAAAAAAGCTCTTTTTGATATCTTGTAGAGAATTACTTGAAACGTGGAGAAATTTTGTTTCCGGGGAGATTGGGGGTCGGAGGAGTTACAAAAGGGGGCCTGAAAGCTTATTTCGGATAACCTCATTTATAATCTGAAATATACATCGGACATGATTCTGACCTGAGGCAATATTATTAAGATTCTTATGCCGGATATTCTGACATACACGGCAAAGTTCCATTTCCCACCGCTTTGGCGCTGGAGGCAATAAAATTTTATGAACTTTTTATATAGAGGTCACACGCAATTACAATGTTCAGCAGAGTTGTGGAGCATTTCATGGCGACTATTTCTTTAGAAGACCATATAGTTCTATCTCTCACCGCTTTGCCGCCCGAGTCAATAAAATTTTGGAACTTCGTATTTAGAGGTCACACGCGATTACGATGTTCAGCAAAGTTATGCAGGTTTTCATGGGGATTATTTCTGTCGCAGACCATATAGTTTCAGCTCTCACCGCTTTGGCGCTGACGGCAATACAAATTTTTGAAGTTCGTATTTAGAGGCTACACACGATTGCAATGTTCAGCAAAGTTGTGGAGGTTTTAATGGGGACTATTTATTTCGAAGACCATATAGTTCTATCTTTCACCGCTCTGGCGCTGGAGTCAATAGAAACTTTTGAACTTTTTATATATAGGTCACAAGCGATTACAATGATCAGCAAAGTTTCGGAGGTTTTCATGGGTATTTTTTTCTGTCGAAGTTAAAATAGTTCTATCTCTCACCACTTTGGCGATGCGGTTGTTTAGGCCCCTACTCTATAGAGGTTTTTGCTTTAGTAATATGTGTTTGACGGGAGTTATTTTACCAACCGGGAAATGGGATCAATTTAATGTCTTCGCTCGGGGTGCTGTGGGGTAAATATCGACTTAAGACATGAAATATATCGCCAGAGGTGCTACGAGAACGGGGTAAAATATCCATTATGTTGCGAATTAATACACTTCGCTTGAATATATTTTGTTAATTTACGGTGATTTGTAAACTGAAGTTTTTAGGGGGCCGTCTTAGGACGGGTTACCACCTAGTTATATTATATTTACTTAAAATTTGGTTTCAAATTTCTTTAATTATATGTATATACATAATTGTATTTACGACATCAGCGTCAGGAACAGAAATATTGCCATGGACAAATGACTGCTTATCATAATCGGACAAGGATTTAATGAATTCTCAGACAAATTGGTTCCTTAATTTTACTATTCCATGGCACAAATTTCCAACATATGTTATAGATATGTATGAAATGAAAGAAAAGCGAGGTGTCCACATCCATACTGTGTTAAAAATAATTGCTTGCGAGCTAAGAGCACATAGTTTTTTATTCCAATGCATAAATTCCCCCGGACTCAATATTATGTTGTTTTGTTGTATGAAACTTTTTAGAGAAAACTTAAATTTTCTTTATAAATCATATCTGGTGAGTAAATTGCTATTTGCCTTTCAAGTACTTGATTGAAAAAAAATTTATTATAGATTGGCACAGCTTTAAATGATATTTCTTCCCTTGTACGGTCTCTACGGTTTGCCGTTTTAGATATTGAATTCATAATATTATGTATATAAATTTATTAAAATATTGTTATTATAAAGGGTGTCCCCAAATTCGCACAACTCTTGAATTTTGCGACATTTACGCGCCAAAGTATTGCCAACGAAAAAAAAGACAGGTGACAGTTCTGTGTTATTAAAATAGATCGCTAGACGCGAAGGAATAACGCCCTGTTCAGCAATATTTTAAAAATAGTGAGTCATTTCCTGATCATGTAATTTCCTATTTTGGTAATCAGAATTGGCCGCACAGATCATTTGATTTAACACCGTTAGACTTTTTCTTTGGGGTTTTTTAAAGTCTATGCTCTATGCCAACAAGCCCTCCACCACGCACGCCTTGAAGGAGGAAATTGAGGAAATTGCGAGCTTTTCTACGAAATTAGCCACATTTATGCAAAACCGTTATTATGGAAATTTTTAACAAAAGAATGCGTATGTGCAATCCCATGGAGCCACTGACCCTATATGAGTAAATAAAAATTTACATTTCTTATTATAAACCTGTATTTTCTGTAAAAATTACTTCTTGTGTAAATTTTGGGACATTAGTTATTATTATATTATGATTTTCAGGTACTGGGGATATACAAATGTTTTAAATGTGGATGGAGAGAAAATCAAAACAAAACCTGAACATAATGAAGTCGAACAACGTTTGGATATCTAAAAATGAATAAATATGACATTTCTCCGAAATTAAAATTTTCAAAATGCAAAGTTGTATTGGAAATTGGAATTTTTCGAATAGGTTATCTATTTTCTTTAAAGCAAAAGATAGATATTCAATCCAAATAAAACTGTAGTTTTCTTATATTGTTCATATGGTGATTGTAGTTGATTCCAAATAAAGTACTATAACCAAGTTTATGTCAAACTTACAGCATTCGAGGACGGATTCTTTCGAAAATCAATCCTTTTATTTCATTTAAATCTTCTAGATGTACGATATTTATTTTAAACCATTTATAATGAAGGAACAATGAGGGTAGAGATACTAGTACAACTTTAAAATTTAGAATTTTTGAATTTAAATAGTTTAAATATTCTTTGTAGTTCTTAACCTGGTAAGGTGGCACATACAAAATAAATTAGCATAAATAATACCATAGATGAGTACAAATGTAATATATAGTATAAATTGAATATGTCAGCAATATAGGAAAAAGGTATAATTGTGTCTACTAGAAAATGTCTAATCTAATAAAATATGTCTCCTGTTTAGATCCTATCCGAGACTCACACCTAATTGGATACTATGCCGTATCCCCTTGTTGCTTCAGTATAACCCACTTCTAAATAACTCTTTAGGGTATCGCCATAAAAATAAACTTTTTAATTAAAACAGACAGATGGCTATCTCGAATGTTTAGAATGATTTTCATTCTGATCGTTGCAGATCCTTACAAATTCCTATCAACTATCCAACTTCGTTAATGAACATGAGCAACAGCCTCTTAACATTAGTACCAATTTTAAATGTTTTCAATAAAGTATTTTTTAATCTAATTCAAACTCAGGACTCTTTGAAACCAGACTGTGTCCGAATAGTATGCGAAGAAAAAACAATAAATCATAAAATCAACATAAAACATAAAGTAATTTAAAATCGGCCTATAGTCGATTTTTTGATGCCCTATGGTAGAAATGGGAGAGAAAAATTGTGAAAACTAACAATATATCAAGATTTTTTCTTCATAACTTTTTTTGCCCTTTTCAAAACTTTCTCTAATTTGTAAGTAACCAAGACCCTGGTAGTATAAGTCTAATTTGCAAATTTTATTCAAATCGGTGTATTAGTTCTGAATGTACATCAAAAAAACTTTCTGAACAGGCTTATTTCCTCCTACAACTATTTATTTCTCCACTATCCTTAGACTGATATCTCTGAAATTTACAATGGTATCGTCTATTTATGTAGTCAACCAATACAATTAATTTAAACAAAATTGCTTTACAAATTTTCCAATTAAATCCGAAAAACTATATAAAAAAAACGACAAAACTTTATGGTCACTCTTGTTTTTGCTTAATAACTTCGCTGCCCCTCAGGCGATTTTGCTGAAATGCAATACCAAACCCACTATAACAATAACCAAGTAGCATTCTAAATTTCATCAAAATTGGATAACGCGTTTTTGAGTTATCTTGTCCACGGTCGGACGGTAGTACCTAACATGGAGCATTAATATAAGGAATTTTTGCAGAATTTAGGCTCAATTACCCCAATTAGTTCTGCCATAGAGTAAATATAACCTTTATAGAGTCTAGAAGTAGAAGCAATTTTTTTTCAGATTTTTCTGATTTCTAGGTGGATAAAACTACGCCATCTCTTATTAAAAATATTATTCAAAAGTTTTTGGTGTTTGTATTCGGATAAATTCTTTAAAATTTAAAATTCTTTTGAATTTTCTTATTCAACTGGCGGTAAATGCCATATTTTTCTCTTTTTCTTGCGAAAATATATTTATTATTTTTTTCATTCATGTTGCTACAGGAAGCGTAAATTCTGTGTATTTTCAACTTAGAATCGCATTTTTTTTTGTGTACATGACTTCTTATAGAAAAATTGAACTGAATTTTTTTTTGTTTTTATGAAATTCCAAATGGTGTGTATGTGTGTAATATTTTTCAATATTTATTGTCATGATTTTCTGTTGTGTGGAATTGGGGTTAATAACTATAATTTTAACAAATTCAATTTCAATAATAACTTCTTGGCCGTATATGAAATTTTAAGATCATCGAATGTTGCCAAATTTTGAAAAAACAAATAATTGATTTCAGTATGGAAATGTTAATGCGTTGTGTACTTTTAATTTAGAATTTCAATTTCTTACTCGAATGAATGAAAATTTTTACGATATGATTGGCTATCGTCGAAAAACTTCCATTCTTCTTATTGCAGTTTTGGATACATTGTTTTGATCATTTATCCAAATACAATTTTTTCTAATTAATACTAAAAGTAGAAAATCAAGAATTTTAATTTTATGTTCTCTACAATCATTTAGTGCAAACCAATCCGGGAAATGCTGATTAGTGTGCTCGATACATTTTATACATAAATTCTTTTTTAACATTTTATTATGAAGATTATTTTTAAAATAACTCTCGAAGCCCTTTATTTGCGCTTCACATACGAGAAAGAAAGTCTCTGTAGGGCATTTCAAATAAGTACCATGATTATAATTTTTATGGGAAATTAGGTACTCCCTTGGCATGACCATGACTTTTTCTTTATGCATTATCAAATCATGACAAGCCTGGCAAGAAAGTTTCGATGTCATTTTAAAAGCAATATATCCTACAAAGTATGAAATGGAATTTTGCTGTACAACGACAGTTATTAAAAAGTTTTCAACATATGACACCTCTTGTACCCAATCGTCATCCTCTTCCGATGTATTGCTTGTGGACTTTGTTTGTATATCTATGGAATTGTTAAACGTTTCAGCGTGGCCCTCATCATAAATGAAGTCACAAGCTGGTTCACAATTAGAAGATTCTGCAACCATTTCTGCTCGAATATACTTTTGCGAAATGAGATGCTTTACATGTATTGAGAACTCTTTAGCTGAAGGGTATCTATTAAATCCACCCATGGATCTTATTAAAGAAAACATATTTTCTAAAACGTCTTGTTGTAGCTTAGCTGTTAATAGAAATTTGAATCCTTCAAGCTCGGAAATAGTATCAATCAACAACAAAACCCCATTGGCATACTGCACCAAACCATCAAGGGCATAAACTTTCGCTACGCTTTTTGATTTTACTGCAATATCCTGAAAATATTTTAACATTTCTTTTAGCATATTAATAGACCGGACATTACCTTTGCTCAATGGTTTTTTATAAGGATTATTCGAGCCAATAAATTTTACATTAGCGACATCAAAAAAATTATTTATTTTTTCGCAAAAAGCAGCTGTTTATTCCGCTATCAAAGAACTCTTTTCGCTAAACTTTTTTAATGAATTTATTGTTCGAATTCCTGCAGCCACAGACCAACTTAAGAGTTGTACAGCCAGTTTAACATTCATTTTTTGGAAATTATTTGGCTGTATATGCTCTTCCTTAAGTTTACAACACAATTTCGTGGTTTTATTTTTATCAAATTCGTACAATTCTTTGATAACGTCCCATGAAACTTCACCATCTTGAGTTGATAAGTTTTTATTATAAAGAATGGTTCTAAATGATTTTATTAGATGAACGATATCAAATAATGCAAAAATACGTTTTCCTTGGAAAATAAAAAACGGGTTTTCTGAAGAAATTCCTAGCAATTTATAGCATTTTCGGTTGTTAGATCCTTGATCACAAACAAGAACTGATATTTCAATATTGGAATTTTTGCATTCTTTTAAAATTTCCAGAATCAATGTTTTCAAATCCGATCCATGGATTGGACCTGCCGATAATACATGCCCTATTATATGGGTCCAATTAGACAATAAGCCTCTGATTAGAAACGTACACGCCTCAGTTGCTGGAATATTTTTCCTTTCAGATCCATTGTCTACAACACCTTCAATTAGGTCTTGTTTGGAATTATATTCCACACTTCGACGAATACGGACTTCGTCAAAAACAAGTACTGCTTGCCTTACTTTTGGATCACTATCTTTGGAAACTTCTTTCAGCTGATGCAAAACATCGTAATATATACCTGGCATTATTGCTTTTACCATTAAATATTTATTTAATGTATTAGGACATGGTAAATTAAAGCCTATATTACGCATATAGGAATGGGCCGTTGCAGACTTATAGTATATGCTATGTGCCAGCAAACGTTGCTTCTCGGGGAAAGGATTAGTTTTACCTTTCGGGAATAGAAGCATTTTACAAAATGTTTTGGGGGCATCTGGCAAATTAAGATTTTCAATATGTTCATCAATTTTCACTTGTTTCATTTTCTGCAAATGTTTACGCTTCAATTTCTTTTCCACCAAATTTTTCCGTCGAAGAACTAAATATTTTTTTCTCCAATAAGCGACACATTTTTGGGTTTTTATGCATGAAGTACAAATAACTTCAGAAACGGGATTATCATAAATTTTGTCGTTCAAATAGTTTAGTGTCGTTTCAGGAGTTCTTGGCATATCTTGTAAATTAAGATCATTCTCATTTCCAAAACATTCGCTATTTTCTGAGTTTATATTTTTCTCAGATTCATTATATATTTTAGAGTAAGTCTTTTGACCAGTATACTTATTCAAATTTACTTCACTTTCAAATGAATAAGAAAAACGGTCATTAAGATTTAGTGATGGAACTGCAAATCTTGACAATCGTTTGTTTGGAATATCAGTAGTTTTAAAATGTTTATGGCATATACTAAATTTTCCAGGTTCCAACTTTATATCAATTGCTTGACACCAAGTTTCAAATTTCTCGGTACCATATGATGTAAAAGAAAAAAATGTAATTAACGGGTTTTCAGAGGATGACTCACAATGAGTTACAATGCACTTCATGATGAAATGGAAAATATATCCAGAGTTTTAATCTTAAGATTGTATAAAAAAAAATATGCCAAACGCTAATCCAAAATTGCAGTATTAAAATTCGTGTACAAAAAAAAATAGCCAGTCGTTATTGAAAATTTCAATATGAAATATCTTCTTATCAGACGCACAATTCAATCAAGAATGAAACAATTACTCAAAAAGAATGCAGAAAATAGGAATTTTACATGCCTCTAATTTTAACACTTTTGGTTTTTAGCGGAATTTCCTCCGTTTCTTTTTCGTATAGAAGTCTGCTATTAAAATCAAAACCGCATTAATTCCTATAGCGAAGATATTTTTCAGAGTAATTCCACACAACAGAAAATCATGACAATAAATATTGAAAAATATTACACACATACACACCATTTGGAATTTCATAAAAACAAAAAAAAATTCAGTTCCATTCTTCCAAGTTGAAAATACACAAAGTTACGTTTCCTATAGCAACATGAATAAAGAAAATATCAAATACATTTTCGCCAGAAAAGGAGAAAAATATTGAATTGACAAATGCCAGTAAAATAAGAAGATTCAAAAGAATTTATCCGAATACAAACCCCAAAAACTTTTGAATAATATTTTTAATAAGAGATGGCGTAGTTTTATCCCCCTAGAAATCAGAAAAATCTGAAAAAAAATCTCTTCTACTTCTAGCCTCTAGATTATATTTACTCTATGGTTCTGCCTAAATTTCACAATTTTTTGCTTAAATATTCCATAATAAAATGTCACCTTTTAGGCGCGCTATAACATAACTTGATAGGATTATAACTACTAAAGTTATACGACTCTAAAGCCATCTATTGGAAAAAAAACGCCACGAACTTTCTACTTAACTCAAAATTTCAAGGTTTTTTTCTCTATAACTTCGTTTCTACATTCTCAAATTGGCTCAAATTCACAGGTATGCTGGACTCTAATAGCATAAACACATTTCGGAAATTTCATTGAAATCTGTATATAACGTTTGAAAATACATCGGAAAAACTTTATGAACAGGCTTATTTTAGGCTACAACTATTTCTTTCTCCACTATCCTTCAATCGATTTGACTGAAATTTAACATGGTATCGTCTATTTATGTTGTTAACCTATATAATTAATCTAAACAAAATCCATTGACAAATTTTCCAATTACATCCGAAAAACCATAACCAAAAAAACGACAAAACTTTCTGGTTAGGCTGGTTTTTCCTTTATAACTTTGCCCCTCGTGGATCGATTTGGCTCAAATGCAATACCAAACCAAGTTAAGGAACAAGCAACTCATATTATAAATTTCATCAAAATCGGATAACGCGTTTTTGAGTTATCTTGTCTACGGACGGACGGACGGACGGACGGACAGACGGACATGCATAAATCGATATAACTTTTGATTCCCTACACAACCATACCCCTGAAATTTTTCTCCGATGATTATTTCTATGCGTTACACACTTAGTGACAAAACTAATATACCCTCTGGTAGTACCTACCATAGGGCATAAAAATGTTTGTAGCCACCGAATTTACAACTCATGAAAATTATACAATGTTAGACCAAATCTGTTTAAATGAACGCAATTAAAAACCGAAACAATTGGAATTTTTCGACTTTTCCGACAATATCAACTACTAAAACTATATTCAACAGAATAATAAAACTAATTTTTTACGTTGCAAACTAGCAACGACCTCCAATTTATGGTAATATTACACTTTATATCACTGTACAGACAAATAGTACTTAGTTTCCAAGGAAGCCGGAAGTATGATAAATGACGAAATATAAATCTCACTATAAACTTAAAACAAGAACAGAATGTTATATAAAATATGGTTTCGAAAACGTTTTGAAGGATTTCTTTTTATTTGTGGGAGTAAAAAGGATTCACATTTTTTGGTTTCATGGTATCTAAATTATGTAGCTACAAAGCGAGGCGATTTTTTTTTGTTAAGGAAGTAGAATTCGTTATTCCTATATATAACTAGTATATAGGTAAGGTGAGTTCAGTACGAACAGGGAAGAGTTTTTGGGTTAACCTGATTACAGTTTTATGTTTTAAAGTCAAGTACCATTACGTAAAGAAAGAAATTGTGCAGATTATATTACAATATTTTCTTTAAATATAAAAGTATATTAGCTAATATATATTCATTTAATCGTATCTATGAAAAGGGACAAGCAGATATGGATCTTTTGGATTATAAAAGGATTTAATGTGACGAATATTAATTGACTAACGGAATGGGGCTTACAATGAATTTTAATTATTACAAAAATTTTATTATACTCTTGTCATTATTATCTTAAGAAAAATATATTACTAGTGGGCGTGGTGTGAGTTCAATCCCGCCCACTTTTCATGTAGTTGTCAGCAGTAACCGTATGAACTCACTTACCAAGTTTCACGATTTTACGAAAAATATTTCAAACATTATAGTGTTTTTCATTAATTGTGTGCGTTAAAAGTGAGCGTGGCAGATTCGATGCAGCCGGTAACCTTCGCGTTGGAACAGAGAATGGTTTAATACATTTTTAATTAAAACTAGTCAACAATCGGCCAACAATAGACTCAATAGGTCGCCAATATTGCGTTTTTTTCCTCCTATCATACCTGGATTCTATTTCATAGATAATAACTTTTTTATTATGCCAATATATTATTGCGCAAATTTTTAACATAATTTACATTTAAGTATTTATACTGCATTTATTTCCTATAGAGCCTTGTGTAATAATCTAAGGATATGCCATGGTCACAGGACTATAAAATCAACAAAAGACATAGCATTTTAAAATGGTTTTTGTTAAAATGGTTTTCTCTAGTGTAATATATGATGTGACTTTTTGATTAGATTATATATATTTCCGAACATAATAAATATTCGTTCTGCTCTTCATCATAGCTCTAAAGACCATTAAAATTCTTATGTAGTTTTAAAAGTTGCATTTTAGCTATAAGAGTAAGTAAAACAGCGAAACTGTTTCTTCTACTTTCGCAAAAGAATGGATCTTGAATGAATGAATCTTAAGTCTGGATAGATATACTTGTATTAATCCAAAAATTAACTTAACTTTATGCAAAATAAAACAGCGCGATTATTCTTTCGTCTTACACAATAACTTCGTGTAAAACTTTTGGATGTGGAAATTGTTTTTTGTCTATGATTTCTAATACGACTAGCACCTAGTTTCCCGTTTTACCAAACCTAAAAGTACTGTTATGTACAAGTGTTGACTTTGACTGGCAAACCATCAGTTTAACATTCACGCTGGTCAGTTGCTCCAAAGCTGGTGGAAAACTGACGAATATGGGTCCTACTTTAAGGAATATTTCAATGCCAGATATAATATTTCTATGGAAGATATAAGATTTAAGAATCAGAGGAATATAGGAAAATTCATATCTGTATACGATTTTAAAATAAACTTTATGCTTTATGTTTTTTAAATCAAAGAGAACCTAAATATTCCTGTATTTTGCAAGAAACATTTTACGGACATAATTTTATCTATTATCTATTACATATATAAAAATCAATGTTTATTTGTTTGTATTTTATGCGCGGCCACACCGTTCGTCTGATTGGGATAAAACTTTGCCAACTTATTGGTTGAACTTGCGGGAAGGTTATAGGCATAATATTTTTCCGAAGTTTACCGAAGTGTGCCGAAATTTACCGAAATTTGAAAAATGTATTAAAATAAAGTATAATTTATATAAAAAACCAACAAATATAATTTGCCGAGGTTTACCTAAGTTTACCGAAGTGTGCCGAAATTTACCGAAGGTGAAATTGGGGACACTTCGGTAAAATTCGGCAAAATATTTAGAAAAATGTATTGAAATAAAATACAATTTATATAAAAAACCAAGTAATATAATTTACCGAAGTTTACCGAAGTGTGCCGAAATATTTCGGAATTTACCGAAATCGGTCTTTAAGACGAATTATCGATATGTTTCGATTATCGATACATTTTTTAAATATTTGGCCGAACTTAACCGAAGTATGGCCGAAGTTTACCGAAGTGTGCCGAAATATTTAGAAATTTACCGAAATAGGCCTTTAAGAAAAATTATCGATGCATTTTTTAAGTATTTTGCCGAAGTTTACCGAAGTGTATTGAAGTTTGCCGAAATATTTCGAAATTTACCGAAATCTCCCGAAAATTAACGGTCTTAAAGAAAAATTGTAAAAAACGATTTTTAAACTTCGGTAAATGCCGGTAAAGTTCGGTAAATTTCTATAAATTTTGGCACACCACGGTAAAATTCGGCAAAATATTTAAAGAATTAAACAAGATAACTCTTCCAAATTTCAAACGAAATTTCCATAATTTCTTCTGCGGCAGCAACGCGCCGGGTACCAGCTAGTTGATAATAAATCCTTACGATATCAAAAATGTGTGAATTTTAAAAAATTTCCCTCAAAGAGGAATTGTTTAAAAGCATTTGAAAATAATCTTTTGTTTGCTCCCAAAGAAATTCTATCTAAGACTTGCTAAATCCCTACAAACAATGTTAGAACGAAATGAAGTTCTAGCTGATATTGATAATGTTTGGATCATATTAGGAAAATCATTTAAAATTAACCAATACACGCTGAAGACTATCAAATTGATGTTATCTAATTTTTTATGGCGTGTCTTTCATATGTAGGAAAATATTTAAATTCATATGCACTCTGGTAGACTACCAGAGGGTATATTAGTTTTGTCAGTACGATTGTAACACACCGAAATAATCTTTCCAGAAAGGTTTGAAGGGTATGGTTGTGTAGAGAATTAAAGGTTATATTGATTTATACATGTCTGTCCGCCATTGTACAAGATAACTGCAAAACACGGTATCCGATTTTGATGAAATTTACAATGTGAGTTCGTAATTCCTTAACTCGATTTGGCATTATGTTCGAGCAATATCGGGAAACCGTAGTTATAAAGTAAAAACCACGGTGACGAGGAAGTTTGGTCGTTTTTAATATGGTTTTTCAGATTTAATTGGAGAGATTTTTGACCAATTTTTTTACAATTACTTTTATATCTAGACTATATGAATAGGCGATATTGCGGTAAATTTTTTTTAATAAAATTTTTTTTCAAAAATGCTAAAAATGGCAGTAAAGTAAATTTATTGTAATGCTTCAGTGTAAACAATATTATTAGCTTTTCAGGTGAGCATGGTACATGGAATTGTTCATGTGCATGAGATATGTACCAGGTGGGCTGAAAAGTTCGTATCGTTTTGAAGAGAATCACATTTTCTTAATAAAACTCGATTTTAGTATTCAACGTAGTTGCCATCGAGAGCGATACACCGATTATAGCGATCTTCCAACTTTCCGATACCATTTTTGTAGTACGATTTGTCTTTTGCTTGAAAATAGGCTGTAATGTTGTTTTCTACACGGCGTGAGCTCGCCGGCTCCAGGGGTCAGCTACGGACGGCTGAAATAATAACAAGTCGGTTTTTATGTTAAAAATAATATAATTTTGTCTTTATTCACTATTTTATGCCTGGGGAATGAGGTTAAGTTGGATGTTTCGAGGCGGGGAGCAATACATGGGATGTTTATGGCTCGTATCGGTCGGTATTTGTTTGATATAGCTTGGTTCGGGTGACGCAAACAATATCAAGCACAGGTATCTCGTATATACCAGCAGGTCAGTAGTTTCACCTACTACCTCGGAAATCTTGTCTACAAGACCTTGTTGAGTGTTACGGGTGACTCAAAACAACAAGCGGTGTATACTGCCGGTTCGGGTGACGCACACAGTATTTCGGATCGGGGACAGGTACCTCTTTACAAGGCGAAATGGGTTATGGTATCACTATTGAGGTGTACCATTTATCGTGGTTCCACTGTACTGCCGGTTCGGGTGACGCAAACAGTATTGTAGTCAGGTATTTCGTAAAGAGAGATTCCGAATGTTAGTAAGAGCGGTCCAGCATCAATCAGATCTTCCTATAAGACTTCGGGTGACTCGAATAGGTGTCCCTTATGAAGAGGCCCTACTATACTATGAAGGATTCTTAAGTCGGGGTACGGGTGACTCCCAACACAGTCTCCTAAGTAAAGCTTTCCTACTAACCGGCTTTCTCTGAGTCTGGTGATAGACTAACTATACTGAAGTTTATTTTGAGTCTTATACTCCAAATGAAAAAATATTTTCCGCTAAATTCTTATTTGTAACTTCATTACAAGGCCTCAGTTCCGCCGATTGCCTCTTCATCGGTGCTAAATTTCTTTCCAGCAAGCATTCACTTGAGGTCTGAGAACAGGAAAAAGTCGCTTGGGGCTAGATCTGGAGAATACGATGGATGCGGAAGCAATTCGAAGCTCAATTTATGCAATTTTGCCATCGCTTTATTTGATTTGTGACACGGTGCATTGTCTTGATGAAACAACACTTTCTCCTTCTTCAAATGGGGTCGCTTTCCCGTGATTTCCTCCTTCAAACGCTCCAATAACGCTATATATTAGTCGCTGTTGATGGTTTTTCCCTTTTCAAGATAGTCAATGAAAATTATTAACTTTGCGAGCTGACTGTTGCATTTTTTCACGCTTTGGATTCGGTTCATCGCGTGCATTCCACTAAGCTGACTGTCGTTTGGATTCAGGAGTGAAATGATGGAGCCATGTTTCTTCCATTGTCGCATATTCACGCAAAAAATCGGGTTTATTACGATTGAAGAGCTCGAAACACTGCTCAGAATCATCAATTCATTGTTGTTTTTGGTCCATTGTGAGCTCGCGCGGCACTCACTTTGCCCAGAGCTTTCGCATACCCAAACATTCATGAACGATATGTCCAACACGTTCCTTTGATATTATTGTGTATCCCCAGGTGTTGGGAATATATGAGAGGGGATCGTTGTGCGATTTAATTAGAAGTTAATTATGAGTTTTTTTTAAAGTTCATTTATTAATTTTATTTTAGTTATTTACATGTATTATTATTTAAATGAATCTTCAATAGTCCTTTCAGCCTTTTAGAAGGCCTTCAGTTCTATTGAAAATATTTTTATCACACTTTGTGGCGTTTATATCCACATCTTTTAAAATAATTAACATCTGATAAGTGATTACAACTCACTTTTAATACTGACTTTAAAAACTGACTTATAAAACTGACCTCATCTTACTATTGATTTTACAAACTTCTTTTCAAACACTGACTTCTACTCACTCACTTTTTTCAAACTTCTGACCTAAACTTCGAATAGCTCAGCCTTTTTATACCAATATTCTTGCCGTTTAATGGCTTGGCTTAGGTAGGAGTATATATTTTTGTAGGACAATCTTTAGCGTCTTTATATGTTTTTAACAAAAAAGGTTTGTTTAATATCGACAGATATTGAACATATCATATTTCACGTAATACCATCTTGTACTATATATACTTGATCGTAAAATCATGATTCCGTGGAAAAAGGATCTTTGCATCGTTATCCATAAATACCATTTTTATGACTTTAGATGCAATGATGCAACATGATTTTGTAGACCCTTTTTTAACGATTGACATTTAGACCGCAAGGACTTTAAAAGATTTGTTTATTTCTTTGCATTCGAGCGATAAGAACATGTTTATTATAGAAATATGTTCTTTTGAAAATTTTATTATCTCGTTTAAAAGAGTCTATTTTTAGGACATCAGATTTGAAAATATATTTCGATGTCCTAGATGGTCGTTAAAAAGTATCTTGGACTTGCACGTTTTCTTCAAACATAATATTTGCGTTTCTTAGAAAACGTGTTCCACTCAAATTTTATGATCGCGTAATGGGATCATTTTTTCCAAGACGATACTTTTATATTCTTTTGGACTTAGGATTTGGGATGCACGTGTTCTTTACAACATTCCTGCATTTTAGAAAACGTAGTCCATTCAAATTTTATGATCGTGTAATATGATCATTTTCACCAAAACGTTATTTTTTATATCCTTTTGGACTTAGAGTTTTGAGTGCACGTGTTTTCAAAACAATATCTTTAACAGCCTCTTTTGGACGTCCACTGAGTTCATCGTCTTCGGTGCTCATATGGCCTGTATGGAACTTAACAAACTACTTACGAATGGTTGCTTCGCCTGGCGCCGAGTCCGGATAACACGCATCATGCCACTTTATTGTTATCAGCAGCATTTTTTTCATCAAAAAATAGTGTTTCATTAACACTCCGAATTCCTTTTTATCCATTTTCTTCAAAATAACAAAAGTTGCTCCACTCAAAATGCTATATCTCACAAACTAATAGTCCGACAGCTGTCAAATTTATACTCGTATCTTTTGAAGGTTGGTACTAACGAAAAATGATGTGAATTTAATTCTCCTCTCATAGAAACGATACCAACTTTTCAGCCCACTTGTTATATTTGGAAGAGTAATCTTTTAAATTGGAATGGTCCGCCGGTTGGAATTATCGGGTTTCTTGGAAGAAAGATATCCCCCCTGGCCTTACTGTTGCTTCTATAGCATTTATTATGATTTTTTTTTCAGCTGGCCGTGTTCTACTGCACAAGTGTGGTTGATCAAGGGTGTGTAGTATTATAATGGATGTACCTACTTTAAGGTTTAGGCTATGAGGTGTCATTCTTGGTGGTTCCAGGGAGTTCAGGAATAGCACAGTCTAGTTTACTATTTCATTTTGGTATGCGGGAGTGTCGACTAACTGATAGCATTTAGTGTCGGCATTTCTCAGCTCTAATAGCTAATTATGTAATTGACTGTGATGTTGTTTTATGCCAATATTGCTCTTTTGCACAACCAAATATGGCCTCCTTAATTATTTGAAAGGTTTTCAAAGACTTTACTTTTACTCTCTTGACGGTTCTGCACAAATAAAACGATTTAAAGCAGGCCTTTATTTTATCAGCTTCGAATAAAGCTTTGGGTTTCATTCCTATGAACTTCAGAAAGACAAAATGTTGCAAATTCCTTTCCTCCCAAAGCCGATACTTTGTGTTAATGTAGCAAAGCATATTCAGACCCTTGCCAATAAATCTGGACGATCTTGCGTAGACTGATACTCAGAAAGTTTGTCTTTTATCTCCTTTCGAGTAGCATTGCACGTTATGGTTATAAACAGGTCCACGTTTGCGGGTTTTCTGTGCTTTATGCTTACATACTTTGAACTCCCCCTGAAGCCGGATGGAAGAATACATAAACGTTCAATCACTCTTCTTCCAGACTGATCGTTATTGTATGTAGGAGTCAACATGTAGTTCCTTTTAATTTGTCTCAATGTACAATAGCCTTTCTGCTGCCACTTTGGCAGACATATCAATACTATATTGTTGAAACAGATTGTAACATCGGTGCAAATGGTTGAAATAATTATCGCGTGTTATGAAGTTAAAAGCATAGAAATGCATATATGATGCAGTTTTATTTTCTAGTGTTAGTGGAATCCTAAAATGATATCCGTCTTCTCCAAATGAACAAATAAATGAATATTGAAGACCAATATACCATCGACGTGTTTCTGCTATTCTTCCTTGTGACGAAGTTTTAAAACAATATGTCTTCTTCCAAACTGTTCGCCACTCATTACTAAGTAAATCTAATTGTATGTCGACTCATTGAGTCGTCCACGATGTCCACCTTGCAGTCTTCGGTCTGCGTATATCAGGAACTGCAAATCATGCGGGGAAACACTTTCAAGAACAAATTTAAATCATTGTGTATAACTGTTGGTGGAAAGAATCATCTCTTGCATTATAACATCAAGCTGTATTTTAAAACTTATTCCCAGCGGTCATCGCATGAGTCTAATCCAGGCCACTTTAGATGAAGTTGTCGGCAGTGACCATATGAACACAGTTACCAAGTTTCATTTTTGCGATAAATATGAAAGAATTTATTACGTTTTCCATTAATTTTGGGCCTTAATTGTAGGCATTGCAAATTTGCTGTATGATGCAACCAGCGCGCGCGAATCATTTGAAGCATGATGTATCAAAACCGTTTAGGAGTACATACAGCCCAAAATCTAAAAATGTAATATAGATGTGGATTGCATTGTTTTATGCAAGTTTCTGCTACTGGTCTTATAGAATTTCTTACGGTAAGGTCAGGTTCAATTGAAGCAATTTGTAAAAGTTTATCCAAAGCAAAAAAAAAAATTTCAGAAGTAGATAAAATTTCTGCAAGCTGAATTTGTAGATTATCTGGCACATTGAGTGTTGCTAATTTATTTCCTCATACCCGTACAAAAAATTTGCGTATAGTTTTGAATGAGTCATACCAAAACTTTGACCGAAACTAGAAGCGAAACCAAACATTCCTTGCGCGTTTAAGAAATAATTGATGATTACAATTTGTAACCTACAATATTATCCTTAATTGCTCTATTTTTTTGGAAAAGTAACGCCGTATACCATACATTTTAGACGCGCTTATTTAGCGATGTATAAAATTCATGTCTAATTTAATGACACTATCTAGTACCAAATCTACCAGACGGTAGATGGCGCTAACGAAAACTTTGCTTGGATTGAAGTTTTTGGACTTAGAAAATTGGAACCAATTTTGAATCTTATCTGGTTTTCGTCAGTTTTTTCATATTATTCTATTGCCTTTTGCTTCACTTGGTTAAAATAATTCTTGTCTTAGAAAAACGAATTTGTAATTTTTTTACCTGAAAATACGACTATAGTTACGCAACCAAATAATTCGTTTTGGCGTAAGGATGGTGTAATTTTCCTGTCCTCAGTTTAGATAGTTTTCATTTATATTCTAACACCTTAAGATATTTCTATCAAATTTGGTATATGCATATATACAGATATAGTATTGAAAATTTTATGCTTTTAATTAAAGTGCTAATCTAAGATAAGAAATTACGAAAGCAATCAATGACCAATATTTCGTGAAACATTAAAACTCTTATTTTGAAAGAAAAACACAGCGTAAAAGTTTTAATTTAATTTAATATTGATAAACTATAAATAAACTTATATAACAGTCATCGGAATCTTATATCTATCACATATCTATGTTATAATAATTGTGGTTTACAAAGGACCTTATAATAAAAATAACTCCTTGGAGTCTGCTAGACAGCAAACAATAGCTACAGTGTCTCAAAGTAATAATGGAACAAGCTGAAATTAATGATGCACGAAGTATTTTTAGCCAGAAATAATGTATTAGAAAATCGGTCTTATTTTTTTTAAAAACTTTTATTAATATATAATAAAAAAATAAAAAAGTTTAATTCAAAATGTGCAATTTAAAAAAAATAAAACAAAATATTAATGCAAAAGTAAATATTAGCTTCAAAGATATAATGGAACATAGTCATAAATCAACTTTTTAAAGTTAATAATAATAATATTTTTTAAAAAATTTATATTTATTTTTGTCTTTTAACTGCCTTTGAATGACTTGGCATAGACTCGACCAGCTTGCGATAGACGCAAGGCTCAATTTTTCCCCATTCGTCCTTTAAATTACGTTAAGTTGATTTCTGTTAGAGATAGACAGCTTTTTCAATTTTTCTTCCAAATGACTCCATAAGTGCTCACTAGCATTTATATCCCGAGACTGAGTGGTGTCTCCAAAGCATGTGGGCAGTCATACAAAAGCCAATTTCTGACTTTAAAGGCATTGTGTCTTGGATCGTTGGCTTGGTAGAAGACAAAATTATTGTTTATTCCCGATTTTTCGCCACTCTCGTTTCACATTGGATTTCAAAACTTCTATATACTTCATTTTATATATCATGCCATCTATTATGAAGAGATTTCCAGGACCTGCTGCAGACATAGCACCCCAAGCCATATCTGAACCTCCACCGTGTTTAACGCTTGACTTTAAGTTTTGTTTCTTTACGCTCCCCATTTGCCTTTCTGCACACATATGAATGTCCATCTGATCGGAAAACATTATATTTGCTTTCATTCATGAATACAACTCGTTCCCAGAACGATAAGTCATTGTTGTCATATTTCTTAGCAAAATCAAGCCTTCTTTAGCGATTCACTTTGTTTATAAAGAGCTTTCTCCTGGCTACCATTGCATTGTACTGGTGTTTCCTTAAAATAATTCTTACAGTTTCGGGAATTACTTTTCTCCATAGATATTTCTCTACTTCTGCTCCTAGTTTCGGTGCACTAAGGTGGGGATTCTGCCTGGTTTGTTGAATTATCCATCGTTCGTCTGTGTCCGTGAAAATTTTCCTCCACTGAGCTTGGCCTTATTTTGATAGTTGGTGATGTTTTCACATCGTTTTATTATATTAAATATTGTAGTGGATCCGCGATTTACAATTGACGATATTTCCCGAACCATTTTACCCATTTTTATATAAAGAACTATTAATTTTCTTCAGTCAATCGTGATTTGAGGACCTTTTAGCGCCACACCATAGCTTTTTGCTAAACCGCTCACTCCAGAATCCAACAAATAATGCCAAAGTCATAAAAACGTATACCCCTGAATATTTCATCGAGATCAGTCAAATTAGCTGCAATTCCACTTAACAATTTAGCGACTTTAATGACGTGTCCCATTATATCTTTGAGGCTAAATTTTACTCTTGCATTCATATTTTATTTTATTTTACTATAAATAGCAGATTTTGAATTATTGCTTTTTAATTTTTTGTTGCATATTAATAAAAGTTTAAAAAAAAATAAAACCGATTTTCTAATATATTATCTCTGGCTAAAAACACTTTGAATATAATTAACTTCAGCTTGTTCAATTATTACTTTGAGACACTGTAATTAGATATATAGTGAAAAATCCTAAAACGGTATAGAATTTCACTTAATACATATTGTTTACCATTAATTTCTTATTTTTATATCAGAAACTATTCTTAGATAAGTGTGCCTACATACTTTTGCAGAAAAATATTTCGGTAGACACTTATTTTTGGATAAACAGCTCAAATTGGAATACGTTATCGCTAAAAGAAGTCTCATTTTCTTAATTTCTATATATTGGTTTCATGTTAACAGATTTTCAATAAAAATAGCATAGAGGAATGTGTAGGACGTTGGACACCCACGTTGAACAACTAATGCTCCAATATTAGATTTTCAGTTTATATCCTTTCAAACTTCCTGAGAAAGTATCATTACTTATTCATAAATTCATATCAACAGGAATTTTAGGAAAAAGTCTTTATTTATAATACCTTATTTCTATTAATTCACTTTACGGGGGTGGATTTTTGGATTGGATTTTGCTTCATTTATTTACTCAAAAAATATTGTCCAATCGGTTGTATCTTTTTTTTAAAAATTACCTTCTAATGCTAAAAATTCCTTAAATATGTCACATAGAAGGAGAAGAATATAAACTTTGCAACGCAAATTGAACCTAATAAAATATTGGGAAATGAAACTAATGAATTAGTCTTTAGTGAAATCTCAGGATGATCATCTGAAATTTTAGTCTTAGTTTGTCAAGAGACGTTCATTTTAAAAATGGTATAAGTTTATTTTAAAATATCAAATTGAGGGTTCAGAATTTTATAATTAACTTTTTGTGGGTGTGACTGAAAGATTTAAAAATTTATGGTGGATAAATCAAACTTGTTATGTTGCGATAAATGGTGAAGTGTAAATGAGCCAAGCCAAGTAAGTCTCTGAGAAAAGATAACCGAAACTGATAATGCTTGAAAGTTCCTTCTCTTTCTAATTCTATTGAAATTAGAATATTAGTTTTGACATTACTTGAAAAAACTTTATGAGCAAGCTTATTGGAATATACCCCCGGTAGTACCTACCATAGTGCGTAAAAGTAGACATTTCATGATAAATCTCGTAAGCGATGAATTTAAATATAAAATCGATTTAGCTGAAGAACTTACATTTTTGTACCTAAACCAATCTGGTTAAGTAGTTTGAATTAGAGTTTTAAGCCGATACTTTTACGTTTTTACTAACAAGTACTCAGAACATACAAATGGGAAATTTTTTCAGAATTTTGGCTCATTTTCAAAACCTAATTACCCCAATTAGTTCTGCCTGAATTTCACAATTTTTTTCATAAATATTCTATAAAATATCACCAAGCGCGCATAACTTGATAAGAATATAACTAATAAAGTTATACGACTCTAAAGCCATCGATTGGGAAAAAAACGCCACGAACTTTCTACTTAACTCAATATTTCAAGGTTTTTTTCTCCATAACTTCGTTTCTACATTCTCAAATTGGCTCAAATTCACAAGTGTGCTGGACTCTAATAGCATAAACACGTTTCGTAAATTTGATTGAAATCGGTGTATAACTTTCTAAAATACATCGGAAAAACTTTATGAACAGGCTTATTTTAGGCTACAACTATTTCTTTCTCCACTATCCTTAGATCGATTTGACTGAAATTAAACATGGTTTCACCTATTTATGTAGTTAACCTATATAATTAATTTAAACAAAATCTATAGGCAAATTTTCCTATTACATCCGAAAAACCATAACCAAAAAAACGACAAAACTTTCTGGTCACCCTGGTTTTTCCTTTATAACTTGGCCCCCCGTGGATCGATTTTGCTCAAATGCACTACCAAACTCAGTTAAGGAATAAGCAACTCATGTTATAAATTTCATCAAAAGCGGCCTACGTGTTTTTGAGCTATCTTGTCTACGAACGGACGGACGGACGGACGGACGGACATGCATAAATCGATATAACTTTTGATTCCCTACACAACCATACCCTTGAAATTTTTCTGCGATGATTATTTCTATGCGTTACACACTTAGTGACAAAACTAATATACTCTCTGGTAGTACCTACCATAGGGAATAAATATGTCTTAGGAAGAGATGAGTGGGTCATCTGTTCCCTTAATCCTATTTCTTGAACATCTCCAGGCAACTACTCTAATTAACAAGAGAAGAACTTGTTGGGTACATTTTAATTATGGACCACTAAATCCAACCAGTTAAGCTTAAGAATATTTTAACTCCATCTAAGACAAACAATAGATATACAGACAGGGTAGGGGGATAAATGTTCAAGTTATATCCTAATAAGATTAGTTTTTGTATTTGAGAGTTCAAAAACTTTGAACTGCTAATATTAAACACTTTTACTAAGCGGTTAAGACTTTTCGATGCACGCAATATTGATGAGCATTCCATATTATTTTATTGATGTATGATTTCATTGATCAAATTCTTATTAGATTTTGATAATGATCTGGCGAATAGCATATCCCTTGAGAATGGTGCTGGTCCCTCCTGAAATTTTTTTCCAATACTATCCGATGACTTAAAGTACTTGGAATTCTCTATCGATTTGCATTATCAAAAGTTTCCAAAATTTTTAAATCAAGAACTTTCAAAATACAAAAATCATACCGTAGGCAAAGGAAAATAAAAAATTGTGATGAGGAGATCACGAATCAAATCTGGACTTCGAGAGATATAGGTAATGAGGTGCTAGACGATTGGGACCAACCCATTTATTCGAGTTTTCCACATGGCTTAAATGGAGTTCAATACAAAAAAACTTCAACTTTTATTGTTATGCACCATTCAAAGGTATGAGTTAATTACTTAATATTGCATTATATTTCAGTTAGAATATTTGGTGATTCATAAAATCATCAAATATTCTATGAAACAAGAAAAAATAAGTAACACAAAAACACGTAAACAAAAACAAACAATTCCTGGAAATATTTTGATTTTGTAGAGCTTTCGAGAAGTTGCCATCTAGTATACAGAAGCCATCGAAAGTCTGGACTTTTCCAGCACTCTCCAGATACACACACCAATTGCTATAAAAGCCGCCGAAGATTGAGTCCGAATATCAATCTTAATCAGACAGTTGAAGTCTAAACTTCATCCGAGACTAAAAACAGAGATTTGAAACGTGATTCTTTGTGGAAAGCGATTACAAGGGCGATTTGTGATCAATTATTAAAATAGTGATTGTGTATTTTTATAAACTGTGATAAAGAATTTGTAATAATTAAATTATTGAAAGACAAAAATTTTTAAGACTAATTGTAACGCAGAATTTTTAATTATTATTTTTAATTATAAATAAACTTTATACAATAAATTCACATAAATAAAAAGTGTTATCATTTTAATAACATCGAACCGAACGGGTAGCACGTCACATTGGTGTCAGAAGTGAAATTATTTATTGTGAATCAGTGCGGAAAAGACAATTGTGCTAAAAATTTTTCCAAGAAAATTCGAAATTAAACTAGAAACTTCTGTGGGAAAAATTTCGAAGAAATTCGTTATTAAGAAATTTGAGTGTATAATAATTTCAACGGTGTGAGAAATTTCAGGGGCTTACAAGAAATTTTGTGTACTTTTGTATGAATTGTATCAAAATTTCGATTGTGCGAAATTTGAGGTTATACCTCGTGTATCGTGTGAAAATTTCGATTGTACGAGAAATTTCGTGGAAATTAAGATTATACTAGGAAATTTCGTGGTATTTAGATACTGTGCGGGAGGATGAGCTCTTAGAAGCTAAAGAGGAAGTGGTTAAGGCAGTAGCACAGACTGGAAAAATGCGGTCTGGCTCTGCTGAAGTCAATCCTTCAAGCGTGGATGGAAAAATGCCATCCGCTCTTGTAGGCACTAAGGAAGCTGCCAGGCTATTTGAGCCTGAGCAGGAAAATAGGGACACTGGCACGAAGTCTGCTTATAAACAAGCTAGAATTCGTCTCCGGTCTGCCATTAGGAAGGTCCAGAAGTACGGTGCGATGGATCCCAGTGTGCTCAGCCTCTGGGAGATAGAGCAGTATGAACGGGCCAAAATAGTAACTGGGGACGAGAGCTTAAAGAGCTTTCTTGCCAGTCATAAGGCTAAAGTGGTAGAGAAGGAAGAGGCTGCTCCTCGGGATCCCATTGCGGGATCATCAAGCGAGGAAGGTTTCATAACGGTTACGGCAAAACGTAACCGTTTTCAGCGAAAACGTGACAGGTCAGGGGATGACGTCACGCAGGGCGAGGCTAAAAAGCCCAAGCAAAAGTTGTCTACAGCGACACGCAACCGGCCTGTGAATGCAGAGCTAGACAAGTTGCGTGTGGCTGTAGTAAACGAGCAGCAATCAGATGGCCGATTAACTCTCGACCAGTGGCAGAAAATCGAGGAGAGGTTCCAGATGGCTATGCTGACTTTTTACGAGTCAGCTGCCGAAGATCAGGAATTGCTCTTCGATGGCGCTGGTTGGGAGGGTGGACATAAGGTTGTCGCCTGTGGAAACGATGCTTCGGCAAAATTCTTTAAAGAATTCCTCAGTGGTCTTGACGGTATCTGAGAGGGTGCCAGAATCACAGCAGTACCTGTGAAGGACCTTCACAGGTACGTCATACCGAAGGCATGGGTTTGGGTTTCCAAGCCGTACACCACCACGGACAGGTTCTTAGCTTTGGTGAGAAATCAGAATAGGGAGATGAAGGCTGACGGATGGAAGGTTCTGAAGGTGGGACCCCAGAGGGAACACGGCCAGAACTTCCTTCTATCGCTCAGCCGTGAATCACTTCCCTATCTTGAAAAGATTAAAGGTATGGCACGGTACAGTTTGGGCAGGGTGATGATAAAACCACCTGCCCACACTAAAGGGATCGAAGACGAGGAGCCGGCAATCAGTGATGGAGGTGGTACAAATCAACCTCCATCACAGTAGAACGGCTACTGCCTGCCTAGCAGAATTACTCTCTAGGCAGAACATCACAGCGGCTTTAATCCAGGAACCCTGGATCAGCAAAAGGAAACAATTATCAGGACTAACGGTAAGAGACTTTACTCTCTTCTACAAAAAATCGGAAGGGAAGGTCAGAACTTGTATCTTTCTGAGAAATACAGGTAAAGCTTTTCTTTTGGAAAATTATAGCTCGGAAGATATTACCGATATTATCGTGCCCAATATCTAGACCACCTAGAAGGCAAAAACCTATCTGGTGGAACATAGATATTACGGTCATGAGAAAGAAAGTTGGGAAACTCTAGAACAAAGCAAGGTGGAGTAACCTTGTAGAAGACTGGGAAATATATAAAGCAAGTAAACGGGAATTCAAATATGTCATCAGAAAGGCTAAAAGACTTTCCTGGAGGACATATTGCGACGATATCACGGAGACTAGCGAAGCCTCGAGGCTAAGGAAAATACTCTCAAAGGAGGAGAGCGTCCCCAGCTTTATCAAGAGGGGGGACGGATCATGGGTGGAAGATAGTCGAGAGGCTTTAGAGTCCCTAATAGCTACTCACTTTCCAGGAAGCTTGGAAGAGGAGGAAGAAGAGAAACTCCCGGCAGTGCGGAAACTCAGCTGGCGCAAGATCAACTGTATCACGAGTAGTAATAAGCTTACTTGGGCAGTCGAATCCTTCATGCCATACAAATCACCAGGACCTGATGGCATCAGGCCAATAATGGTGCAAAAAGCGCCAGAAGCGGCAAAAAGATGGCTTCAGACAATTTTCAGAAGTTGTCTACGGATGGCATATGTGCCCAGGATGTGGAGAGAAACGAAGGTAATCTTCATATCAGAGGCAGGAAAAATCAGTCATAGACAGGCAAAGGACTTCAGACCTATTAGCCTATCATCCTTTCTTCTGATGATATTGGAAAGATTGATCAATACTTATATTATAGAGGTGTGCAGATGGGCTCTGTCGCACTCCCAACATGCATACCTCAAACATAAGTCTACGGAAACGGCTTTACACGAAGTCATTAGTAAGATAGAGGATAGCATCAGCAAAAAAGAATTTGCTCTGGTAGCTTTCCTGGATATCGAAGGAGCGTTTAACAACGTTAAAAGAGAAGCCATAATAGGCGCACTAGAAGACGCAAATGTGGAAGGTGGAATTACCGATTGGATCAACATGCTTCTGCGCTGTAGATTTATTAATGCAGCTGACGGGGACAGTGAAGCAAGGAAGAGAGTATCCAGAGGGACACCTCAGGGGGGAGTGTTATCTCCATTCCTCTGGATTCTAGTGGTTGATGGGATCCTTAAGAAACTTAGTAATAGTGGGATCTCAGTGGTAGCATACGCTGATGATCTTGCACTAATTGCTAGAGGGAAATTTCTGGACACCATTAGCGAATTATTGGAAGCAGCTCTCAACAGGCTCAGCAAATGGGCCGACCACAATGGCCTTGGAATCAATCCGAGTAAGACGGAATTAGTGCTCTTCACCAGGATGTACAAGGTGCCCCAGTTCAGGCTGCCAAAGCTTGATGGAGTCACCTTGAATATCTCTGAAGAAGTCAAATTTCTAGGACTTTGGCTGGACAAAAAGCTAGCATGGGGAATCAATACAGAAAACAGAGTAAAAAAGGCTTACAATGCTCTGTATGTATGCAGAAAGGCTGTAGGTAGAAATTGGGGGCTAAAGCCTAGCATTATGCTCTGGCTTTATACCGCGGTAGCGGTGCCAATTCTAACCTATGGGGCATTAGTTTGGTGGGAGGCCACCAACAAAAAACATATACAAGGGAAACTCACTAGGGTTCAACGGTCTGCTTGTATTGGTGCGACAGGGGCGCTTCGAACAACACCTACAGCAGCCCCGGAAACGATTTTGCATTTGTTGCCGATCGACTTGTACATTAAACAATCGGCGGGCAACAGTGCTCTGAGGCTAAGAAACCATGGGTTTCTCAAGAGACTGGACAAAGGTCATGGTAAGATCCTAAACTGGACGCTAGGTGGCGGTGCCAAAGTGGCAACAGACACCATAAAGGAAATATTGGACTTCGATACCCCTTACAGGATGTTATACCCGGAAAAAACAGATTGGTATGACAATAAGGTTCCTATAAAGGCGAAATCGCCTTTTATACAGACGGATCTAAAACAGAGTACGGCGTAGGCTCGGAGGTATTCTCGGTAGACCTCACTATAGCGAAATCTTTCAGACTTCCACTGGAATGCAACGTCTTCCAGGCGGAAATATTGGCAATTCAAAAGGCTGCAGAAACATCTAGTCTGGAGAAGATATCCTCCAGGGATATCTCGATCTACTCAGACAGCAAGGCAGCCTTGAACGCGCTTAGTTCGGTAGTTGTAAACTCGGGAATAGTCAGTAGGTGTCGCAAGGTGTTGAAGACACTATGCGTTCAGAATAATGTTAGATTATGCTGGGTTCCAGCCCATTGCGGAATCGAGGGAAATGAATCGGCAGATAAGCTGGCAAAGGAAGGAGCAGACGGTTCAGGAACCGAAATCACTGACGTTCTGCCCTCGCTCTCGGCGCTTAAAGCACGTATCAGGGATAGAATTTTCGGGGAAGCCAACACACGATGGTGCAAACTTAGTGGGCACGAAGTATCAAAAAGTTTGTGGCCGATAATGAATCAAAGAAAGTCGAGTCTCATAATAGACTGGAACAGGAATCATTTACGGACAATTATTGGGATACTGACGGGACACTGTCTGTTGAGGAAGCACGCTAAAAGACTGGGCTTGGCGCAAACCGACCTCTGGCGATATTGTGGAGACATAGGAGTGGCTGAGGACATCAAGCACATTTTGTGCGAGTGCTCAGCTCTCTCTCGAACTCGTTACAACTTTTTGGGTAACCATTTCTTCGAGAATTTAGGGATGCTTCAGGCGACTAACATGGGAAGTCTAATGAAGTTTTGTAGGAAAATTAAATGCTTTGAAGAGGAATAGGTTTTCTAACAGGGTAACTCCTGGTCTCGTAGGGATCACAATGGGCCCATTAAGGTGCCTGGTGTTGTACGTAGTACCCCTACTCTACCTACCTACCTACCTAGATACTGTGCGAGAAGTTTCGATAGAACAATAGAATTTCGTGAACAATTAAAAATATTTGAACAATGGAAAGTAAATTATTAGACAATTTGAGTACATCAGAACTATCCACAATTTTGAGTGTGTGGAATTTACCTTCCAAGGGAAGTAGAACAGATAAAAAGAAAAGAGTAATCGCTGAATGTGTAGCAAGAGAACTAGACAGTAGCACATTCGACTTTAGTGAAATTCTGAAAGAGGGAAACCAAGAAGGAAACACGAACGAGGACAGTGACAAGTTCGATTTCAGTGAAGAGGGTGCAAAATCAACGGAAAGTGATAAGTTCGAGAAGTTTATGACCCCGCTGATGAATAAAATAGATTCTTTACAAGGCGAAATGAAAACAAATGCTTCCGGACTCGAGAACAAAATGGATTCAACTGCTTCCAGTCTACAGTCAAATATTTACGGACTCGAGAATAAAATGGAATCCAGCATGGGTGAATTAAAAACTCAGGTGGAATCCAGTATTGCGGACCTGGAAACTAAAATTACTACGGAAGTTCCTACAATTCGTACGGAAGTTTCTGCAGTTCGAACGGAAGTAAGCAAAGTTGAACTGAAATTGCAAGACAAAATAACTACAGAAGTTACAACAGTTCGCGCGGAAGTAAGCAACGTAGAGCAGAAATTGGACCAGAAATTGGAGCAAAAAGTGGGAGAAATAGAAGCAAAAGTAGCCGAAATAGGGGAATCCAAACCAAATATTGAGTCATCTGGTAGAAGAATGAAGCCACCAGTATTTGACGGCAAAACTTCATGGCCAGTATACAAACGACAGTTTGAAGCAGCTGCTGGTGCGAACGGCTGGTCCGATAACGAAAAAGCCACAGCCTTAATCCTGGCTCTACGGGGTCACTCAGCCGATTTGTTACGGACAATCTCATCGGAAAATGAGCAAAATTACCACTACATTGTAATGCAATTGGACAATCGGTTTTGGGATAACCACATTAAGGACGTATACCGAATGGAGTTCGTCAACAGAGTGCAAGAATCTGGAGAGACACTTCAGGAGCTGTCAGCAGATATCGAGCGGTTGGTATACTTGTCAAACCCCGATTATCCCCTGGAGCTGCAGAATGACTTGGCTGTAGAAAGATTCACTAATGCCATTCGGGATGCAGACATTCAATTCAAAGTCCGCATTAGTGGAAAGCACATGCTGCACGAATTGTTGGCTGTAGCGTTGCCATTGGAAGCTGCAAAGAGAGCAACAAGGGCGGTTCCAATGGTACGAGCTGCTATGATTGATGAAGACTCAACAGAACTAACAGTAGACCAACTAACCGAAAAGATAAAGGCGGATGTGCAACAAGCTATCCAGGCATTGGAATTGAAAGATATTAAAAGAAGACTGAAATGCTGGGGTTGCGGTAAAGAAGGACATTTAGAGCGGCAATGCCCCAACCAGGCAAAAGCACCAATTATGGTATCAGTCTCTCTCCTACAACAGAAGAATGACAGATTGACGACACAAGGAGTAATTGCTGGTCATCGATGCAGGATCATCATAGATACTGGCGCGAGTAGATCCATCGTGAACAGGAAGCTCATTAATAGAAAACACATGAGCAGAAGCAGTAACAATGTTCTTCAAACGGTTATAGGGGAATCATCTCCGATTGGTGAAGTGATTCTAGCATTGGGGCTAGGATGAGTATGTGTTTCGACATACGTTTTTGGTGGCTGATATAATGGACGATTGTATCATGGGCCTGGACTTCATGAAGCAGAATGGAGTGAGCTTAAACATTGAAGATAGGTTATTGCGATGTGGAAATATTGAGTTCCCGCTAACGTTGGAGGAAGCAGGTTCCAGTGGCAGCAAATCAAATCTTCGAGACCAACCAATTACGTCAGATGCAAATGGTGTTGTAGAAGTGAAACGGATGGACGACATTGGACTGACACCTCAAGATACGGAGTTGTCAAAAAGTAAAAATAAAAGGAAAAGAAGCAAATCCAGTGTCGTAGATGCTGAAGGGGTTTTTGAGGAAACAAGTAAGGACTGCAGGAATGTGGAAAAGGTAGTAGCTATCCGTACATTAAGGATTGGAGGCGATGACATGTCGAGCATAAGAAACGAGAAGCTCAAGGGTGAAGATGTTGGACCAATCCTTAAATGGAAGAAAAGGGGTCAGCGTCCAAAATGGAGCGATATTGTAATACGCAGTGATACGACAAAACGTTATTGGGCTCAGTGGGACTCGTTACAGATAGAAAATAGCGTTCTGAGAAGAAAATGGGATTCTCCTGATGGAAAAGCCAAACTAATGCAGTTGATCGTGCCTAAGTCCAAAGTACATGAGGTACTTGGTGAAGTACATGCTGGAATTTCAGGGGGACATTTGGGAGTGAACAGAACATTAGCGAAGGTGCGAGAACAATTCTATTGGGTACACTGGTGAGCTGATGTCAAAAGCTGGTGCAGGAATTGTGACACCTGCACAAAAATTGTAGGACATCAAAAGGAAACTGAAACTGCAGTGGGGCAATATGTTGACGCTGAACTGGAGCAAGACACGAGTAGACAGGATAGCACCAGACAGACTCCACCGGAAAGATCATCTCGACAGCATATACGGGTTCCGGTGGACAAAGTATTTGAGGAACCTGCAAACAACGAATTAAAAGATAGTGACTGCACCAACGAGATGAATTCTTTGGACGTGGTATGGCGAAAGCGAAAATCATCAAAAGTAAAAATGAAGGTAATTCATTCAAATCAGTTAGCGAAGAATCGCGGCACGAGTCCGAAAGATTCTGTTGGGGACGAACAGGTTTAAGGAGGGGGTAGTGCATTATATTTCAGTTAGAATATTTGGTGATTCATAAAATCATCAAATATTCTATGAAACAAAAAAAAATAACTAACACAAAAACACGTAAAGGAAAACAAACAATTCCTGGAAATATTTTGATTTTGTAGAGCTTTCGAGAAGTTGCCATCTAGTATACAGAAGCCAGCGAAAGTCTGGACTTTTCCAGCACTCTCCAGATACACACACCAATTGCTATAAAAGCCGCCGAAGATTGAGTTCGAAAATCTTAATCAGACAGTTGAAGTCTAAACTTCATCCGAGATTAAAAACAGAGATTTGAAACGTGATTATTTGTGGAAAGCGATTACAAGGGCGATTTGTGATCAATTATTAAAATAGTGATTGTGTATTTTTATAAACTGTGATAAATAATTTGTAATAATTAAATTATTGAAAGACAAATATTTTTAAGATTAATTGCAACGCAGAAATAATTATAAATAAACTTTATACACTAAATTCACATAAATAAAAAGTGTTATCATTTTAATAACATCGAACCGAACGGGTAGCACGTCACAATATTATATACGCGTGAAATCTTCGTTTAAGGGGATAACACTACTTGCGATTTTGTTTGCATTTTTTTGAAGCTTAAATATCTAAAAATATGTCCTTAAAATTTCAAGTCGATCCGACTAAAATTAAATGAGATTTTGACTTTGAAAAAGAAGCGTGTGTTCTGTCTGTAAACTGAAGTTGAAACTTCAAAGGCATTGTTTTCAAAATTGCATTTCTCAAGTCCAAAGTACTCAGAAACCTTTGCACCCATCTTTTTGAAATTTTCCAGGCTTATCATACTAATATTATAAAGAGGAAAGGTTTGTATGTTTGACACGATTAAACTGAAAAACTAATGGACCGATTTCAAAAATTCTTTCACCATTATAATGCTACATTATCCCTGAGTAACATACGCTATATTTATTGCTAGAAAAAATTAGGGATCCCTACTAAAATTTAAATAATTTGTATTTTTATATGTTTGTAACGAATAAACTCAAAAACTACTGGACTGATTTCAAAAATTCTTTCACCATTAGAATACTACATTATCCCTGAGTAACATACGCTATATTTATTGCTAGAAAAAATTAGGGATCCCTACTAAAACTTAAATAATTTGTATTTTTATATGTTTGTAAAGAATAAACTCAAAAACTACTGGACCGATTTAAAAAATTCTTTCACCATTAGAATACTACATTATCCCTGAGTAACATACGCTATATTTATTGCTAGAAAAAATTAGGGATCCCTACCAAAACTTAAATAATTTGTATTTTTATATGTTTGTAACGAATAAATTCAAAAACTACTGGACCGATTTCAAAAATTCTTTCACCATTAGAATGCTACGTTATCCCTGAGTAACACACGCTATATTTATTGCTAGAAAAAATGAGGTATCCCTACTAAAACTTAAATAATTTGTATTTTTATATGTTTGTAACGAATAAATTCAAAAACTACTGGACCGATTTCAAAAATTCTTTCACCATTAGAATGCTACATTATCCCTGAGTAACATACGCTATATTTATTGCTAGAAAAAATTAGGTATCCCTACTAAAACTTAAATAATTTGTATTTTTATATGTTTGTAACGAATAAATTCAAAAACTACTGGACCGATTTCAAAAATTCTTTCACCATTAGAATGCTACATTATCCCTGAGTAACATACGCTATATTTATTGCTAGAAAAAATTAGGTATCCCTACTAAAACTTAAATAATTTGTATTTTTATATGTTTGTAACGAAAAAATTCAAAAACTACTGGACCGATTTCAAAAATTCTCTCACCATTAAAATGTTACATTATCCCTGAGTAACATACGCTATATTTATTGCTAGAAAAAATTAGGTATCCCTACTAAAACTTAAATAATTTGTATTTTTATATGTTTGTAACGAATAAATTCAAAAACTACTGGACCGATTTCAAAAATTCTCTCACCATTAGAATGTTACATTATCCCTGAGTAACATACGCTATATTTATTGCTAGGAAAAATTAGGTATGCCTACTAAAACTTAAATAATTTGTATTTTTATATGTTTGTAACGAATAAACTAAAAACTACAGGACCGATTTCAAAAATTCTTTCACCATTAGAATGCTACATTATCCCTGAGTAACATACGCTATATTCATTACTAGAAAAAATTAGGGATCCCTACTTAAACTTAAATTATATAATCCATAAGAATATTATAAAGAGGAAAGATTTGTTCCGCATACATCTGTATCTAATAATCCTCACAGTTATGTCTGTCGCGTCTAATATTCTCTGTAGTCTAACTTCATGCACAAAGATACTTCTAATGTTTAAAAAACAAATATCCACCCGTCCGAAGCCGGGACGGGCCGCTAGTTCAATACATAAAAATCTAGTCTTTAATCGTTCGATTTTTTTTCGACCAAAACTTTTTTTAAGCAGCCTGTTAAGTCCGCGGCTTAAACATTTATAGTAATGCAATTGTGCTGACGTAAATTTGCGTAACTTCGACACAATATAATCACTAAATTATACAGATAGGTAGTTGTTAAAATAAAAAGATTGTTTTGCTATCTATTATAATAAAAAAGGTTTCTCCGCACAGCATTTATAAATTTTGTAGTAGAAAAAACTTAAATAATTTATAACTGAAAAAATGTTCGGCACCAACGGGATTTGTACTCACGCAGTTGGTTTTACTAAGCAAATCGACTTCAATTCTTAAAGTAAGTCAGGTTCGTTAATATCAAATCAGAACTGAATAAATAATTATAACTGAAAAAAAAAGTCCAGCACCGACGGGATTTGAACTCACGCAGTTGTTTTACTAAGCAAATCCCCTACTAACCACGCCATCGCTTTAAATTCTTAAAGCAAGTCAGATTCGTTAATATGAAATCAGAACTGAATAAATAATCTATCTACTATCACATGTTATCATTTCTATTCCCACATGGTCAACTATATGTTGCTCTATCACGATGTAGAAGCAGAGGAGGTATAAAAATAGAGTGCAAACTAGAACAAAAGGTCATAAAAACATTATATTAGAAGATGCAGTTATTTTTTTGCTTCTTACTCTATTATGCTGCATTTTTTACCATTACATTATATCAAAACTAAAATATTTGAAAAATATATAACAAAAAATTGTTCTTCATTCTTTCTAATGAAAAATTTTAATTTTCTTTACTTACTTTTTGCGGATTTTTTTGTTTCTGTCATTTTCAAAAGAGGGATTGGGACGGTCGCGTCTAATTTCTCTTGTAGATATTCCAAATTTTGATATTGTTGCTCAATAGAAAAGAAAATATACGAGGGCAGGCGGAGTTGAAATATACCATAATAATAGAAATGACAGCCCGTGTTATTCCTCCACAAAAAGATCTCAATGCACAACAACTACAATCATTTTCTGTACAGCTTTCTAAAGTGCGAGAAATATCCGATTGTGAAAGCAGATTGGACCATAATAAATCAATTAGAATTGTGGCAATTTATATTTCTCCCAACTAATCAATAAATACAATTATTGAATTTATCCGCGAGAATTTGCTAAAGTACACACCAGAAATTTCGCGTATTCTTTAAAAAGATTAGGATAAAATTCCGATGATTTTAAGTGGGGATTTTAATGTTAATTTTGCATTCGATACAGCGCTCCCTTTGATTGAGTTCCTCAACACCGAATTAAATTTAAAAATGTGCAGTAGTCGCACTGAATCGACAACAAGATCGGAAACAATAATTGACGCTGTATTTCGAAGATATATTGATCAAATCCAAACCAAAGCATTCATTTCATACTTCAGTTATCATAAGCCACTCGTGTCATCTATTGAAATTGAAAACAAAGAGTGTGAATAATAAAATGTAAAATAACTTTTAAATTTGGTACCAATATTTTAATAAATAAACACTCTAACTACCCCACCCCTGCATTCGTCTCCTTCTCTTACTGTTTAGTTTTCCGAAGGTTTCACTTCTACCGCGTGTGCATAGCACACATGATTTTTTTTTTATATTTTTTATTTTTTTTTGATAATTTTTTTTTACGATAGAAAAATGACAACAGGTACAATTAATCACCAAAATTTTCCTTTGCGCTTTAATATATTAAGATCAGTAATATTGATTAATGTGCAGCATATGTCTTACTTACGGAAAATGTTCATGAAGTCAGAAGAAAAATGTATGTATGGCAGAAATAGGATAGAAAAACTGTCAAAACTAACAGCATTTCAAGGCTTTTTCTTCATAACTTTTTTTCCTCTTTTATTATTATTCTTCTAATTTACAAATAACGTAAATACTAATCGCATAAATCTAACCTGCCAATTTTATTTAAATCGGTGCATTTGTTTTTAAAATACATCCAAAAAACTATGAACTTATCTTCTCTTAAGATTTTTTGTTTTTCAACGATCCTTGGACCGATTTTGCTCAAATTTAATACATTGCCTTATATTTTCGTATTTAATCAATGCAATTAATTTAAACAAAATTGATTCACAAAATTTTCAATTCTGTCTAGTTATCCTGGTTTGCGCTCAACAACTTCGCTCGTCCTTTGCCGATTTCGGTGCACTTCAATGCCAAATCTAGTTAAGCAATAGCCATTCACATTCTAAATTTCAACTAAATCGGATAACGCCTTTTTGACTTGTCTTGCATATGGGCGCACGCACGGCCGGACGGACGGGCATGATTAAATCGATTCCCTACAAAATCATACCCTTGAAACTTTTCTACGATGATTACTTCGATGTGTTACACACTTAGTGACAATACTAAATATTTTTTCGATTAACGATTTTTCCAATAGCTTTATTTCATGCAATTAATTTCACCAAAAAACATATTTTCCTTCAATTAAAATGAAATTTATTGCAAAAAATAATTCCTATATACATAAAAAAATCATGAAATCATTTTCGAGTATATACAGTGGTGTTCAATGAAATCCGGACGCTTTGAATTCCTGGAAAAAATGCATGGTGCAGGTCAAAACTTCATCCCCTCCCCATTTTTTTTCAGTATTTAGTTACTTGATTTATGTAGTAACTGTATATTTCAAAAAATAGTTTAGAAACAATGGATAACTAAAGTAATGAGCATAAACATTAACTAAATGAAAAAAATGTCGAAATTAAGTGAGTCTGAAAAAGTGTTATTATCGCATTATGGCACGAAGGATTTTCAGTAAGGGAAATTAGTGATAGAGTATCACGGGGGAAGTCCTCTGTTGCTGATTTAATCAAAAAATGTAAAAATACCGGGACCACGGAACGCTCCAAAGGATCTGGAAGGAAACGCAAGACAACCATAGTAGAAGACAAATTTCTGGTCCTTCGTTGCAAACGAGACCGCTTTAAACCTTCCACAAAATTGAAAGCGGAGCTTGCTTTAGCCAGTGGAACTGAAATTTCTGCGGTAGCCGTGCGGAGGAGGTTAATTAAGGCAAATTAAAGGTCACGTTGCTCGCTTCAAAAGCCATCTTTAAAGGTTTCATCAAAGATCACTCGGCTTGGGTGGGCCCAGGAACATTTCAGTTGGATCCGAGAGATGTGGAATAGATTAGTGTTCTCTGAAGAAAGCAAATTTAAGCTGCATGTCGGGAATGGGCGGCTACGCGTCCGAAGGAAACCAGGAGAACGCGTCAGTGATAACTGCATTCAGGAAATCCCCAACAAAGCTGAAGGAATAATGGTCTGGGGATGTTTCAGTGCAAGTGGTTTAGGTCATCTGGGGTTTATAGATGGAAGAGTAACCGCAGATGTGTATTTAAATGTCCTAGAGAGTCATTTGAAAGCGTCAGTTTTGGAGCTGTTTGTTGAAACTGAAAGGTACATCCTTCCGCAAGATGATGCGCCAGCACGCACTTCAGAAAAGGTATTTATTTATTTTTTTAGAACCATTGGACAATCCTCAAGAAAATCCAGTTCTAACAATTTTATTCACTTCCGTTTTTTTTTCATTTTCAGCTAAAAGACTACCTAAACCAAAACGATATTCAGACAATGGAATGGCCTCCGTACAGCCCTGATCTTCATTCCATAGAAAATATCTGGGCTATTATGAAGAAAAAAAAAAGAAAATTCAAAGTGCTTGGGATGAAATTAATGATGACGTCACTGGAAATTTGGTGAATTCCATGAAGCACAGGTGCGCAGCGATTATTAAGGCAAATGGCAGTCATACTTAATTATAAATAGGAGGTACCAACTAGTGTGTACAAAATACTATTGATAAATTTTATTGAATCTATTTATAACATGTTTTTTTTTGTACCCTAATAAACGTAATATTTACAAAAAATTATCTGAATTCTTATTAATTTCTTTAATTTTCCAATAAAACCCTAAATACTGATTGAACCATATAATTTTTTTAGTGAATATTATGTGAGGTAATATAAAAAATTATTTCACCGAATAAGCATCACTACTTTGTTGGAAAAAATCGCTTCAAATCGAAAAAAGGTAAGTGTCCGGATTTCATTGAACACCACTGTATATATAGGAGACTTTCTCATATATTAAACTGGATTAAGCAATTAAGCTACTTGAAATAATTAAAATCTTTACGAGATAGATTCTATTTCATTAACAAAAATACTACTTATTAATTATAAAAGATAATTCGATTTAGAATTTGAGTTAAAGTGAATAAATATGTAATAATATTAACATTATCGACATTACGTATCTACTTTTCCAACAAGCTTTTCCATTTAGTGCTTTATTTATATAATTTCTTTAAAAAGTCACCGTTTATGAATTTATTTGACATCCACAGTCAGTCATTTTTGGTTTTGTTGAACATTATGTGACAGCCACCCATCAACTTTAATATGTAAAAACATGAAAATAGAAAATGCTTTAATTTTACTTCTTACTGTTATCGAAAATTTGTTTTCCATGAACAATATGGAAAAGTTCCTTCTTTAAATATGAAAATATTTTGACATCTCTTTAACTGATATTAGAAAATTATCTGATAATTTCTTGTTCAGAAAATTTCTAGAGATTTCATATTCCATATTTTTGGTGTGCTTTTTAACGATATTAAAATGTTATTCAATTGAATAAGCAATTAGAATTATACTGGATATAGTAGGGAAGAGTGAGCTTTCAATTATATCGGATATGAGTGAATGTGGAAAGTAGCAGATTTGATATATTATATATAAAATCTATCGACGATATATAGCCTGGAAAATAGTCGTGCATGACTAGTACTGCTAGTAATAATATATATTTAAAACGGCTGTGCATTCTGTTGATTATTGTTATGTATTAATATAAATCTACATGATACATAACACAGCTTTTTCTGATTAATTAAAGGTTTAGAAAATATCCACATAACAAAACTACTACAAATTAAAATTTCCTCTGCAACAACCAAAGAGATATTTTGTTGGAAGGGATATCATATCCGCAAGAAACTATGATGTCCTGCTACGCCCAATAAAAAGTTTCTAAGCTTGGTAGCCTTATAATTCACCTCTAATTAAATAGACATATGGTATAAAATACGTGCCGATCAATATGAAAAATTCAAAATGATATAAAAATATCTATTTTAGATAAGGGATTCATTTCATATTTATTTCACTTCTTTATTTATTTGAGGCTTCTAAATTTTCAATAAAATAAATTATTACCGTAATTGATTAATGTAGTAAAAACTAAAAAAATTGAAATAAATTCAGGTAGCTGGCATTTAGGAAATGCCTAGATCTAAAAATTAATTTTATTGCCATCATCCCAATGACGAAAAAAGAAAAAATATAGTAACTGAAAAAAAAATCAAAAAAAAAATTGAAAAAACCAAAACAATTTAAAAAAAAAATTCTTTATATTTTCAAAATAACCCAAAAAATATTTATTTATTTATTCAAAAAAATATATTAAAATAAATTTAAAAAAAAATAATAGCAATTCTCTCTTTTTTTTTATGTTAATAATAAGTCTTAGAACTAAAAAATATTTTAAAAAAATTAACAATACTTCGAAAAAAGTCTTACAATTTATAAAAAAATTCAAAAAATTTCTTGTCATCATTCTTTAATGATTGTTGTCTCTCCATTATAAGTTAACGGTGGCGTTCCTTCTCCCATAAATAGAGCTCTTGGGTCCATTTCTTCTGAAGCGTTTGACATGGGGGGTATCGTAATACCCTTGAATGGATCATCGGTCTGGTTTTGTGGTTTAACTTCTACATCTTCGACTGGTTCAGCGGTTTTGTCTGCTGCTTTATCAACTATTTCTTCAACTGGATCATCAGTCTGGTCTGATGGTTTAGTGATTACATCCTCGAGAATGTCTTCGTTTTGTTAGAGCGGCTGGCCTTATATTTTGTTGTTGTGGTGGTATCTCCTTTAGCGAAAGTTTGGCGGTTTGTTTAGTTACTTCCGTTATCCTCCACTCAATGACGTCTGTTTTCGGATGCCTCGGTGATGTTGCTTTTGTTGTTGTTGTGTTGACCGCTATCCGAAACATGTTAACATTCTCATCTGGAGTTTTCGCGGGTGGCATTATTGTAGTGTGTGTTGTTGTTGTTGTTTGCACCGTAACAATTTTAAATTTTCTCGGTAGTGCAAAAATTTTAGCCGTGTGTCCTCTTCCGTTTGGTTGGGTCTTTGTGGTTTGCTGGTAGTAGGATAGCACGTTTCATTATTAGGTTTTCACTTCATGACTTCCCGATAATTAATGATGAATAATTAGTTTTTCGTTCGGCCTTATATGCTTTTTGACAGGACTTATTTAGGATGGGGTCAGGTTTACGGTTGTTTCTTTTAGGAGTTTCTTTTGATTCTTTGATGATCTATCACGAATGGGGAAGGATAATAATGTTGTTCGGCGACGTTTTGAAGTTCTGTCGGATTAAAAAATCCGTTCCAATTGCCATTTCCTCTGCTAATTTGGCGACATAAATGGAGTTGTGTTGTAGTTTCTGTCCTCTCCAAATTAGTGGTAGTTGGATTGTTTTGCTGGTATATACTTCTGTGTTGTCTGCTTAGCATAGACAGTGCGCCTCTTTGTCAGGTGTGATTAAATTGTTCTTACCGGTTTTCATTATTTCTTCTTTTATGCATGATTTCGATGCTCCTGTGTCGATAAGTGCGGTGAACCATTCATCATAAATTTTCACTTGTATTGTGAACAACGCGTCTTCAATGTTTCTTTGTGCTGGTTTTGGGTTCATATTGCAGTTGCAATCTCTGGTGTACACTCCATATCTTCGGCAAAATGAACAAAATATATTTGTTCTTTTGGCTGTGCATGTTGCTCTTGTATGCCCTCGTTCTCCACACTTCCAACAGCATTCTGTCCGGTTATATTCGGTCTGGTATTTTTCGAGTTTCTTCATCTCGGTTTTGGAGTTAATCGCTTGGAACTTCTGGATCGACTGTGGACGTTCTGGTTTTGAGATCCTATATATGGGCTGTTCCGATTGATTTGTTGTTACTGTCTTTCAGTTTTACTATTACCGGTGAAAAAATTTTCTGAACTATATACGGTCCATCATATTTTGGTGCTAGTTTTGCTGCAAAATTATCTTTAGCTGATGAGAGGGGGTGTGTTTTGGCAAATACACTCTCTCCTATTTGTGGTTTCCACTATCGGCGTCGCAAATTGTAGTACTTTTGCTGCTTTTCGAATGCTTTATTCATGTTGATCCAGACTAGTTCAAAAATATTTTGTAGTTTTTCAAAACGTTCTTTTGTATCGGTGCTTTCTTGAATATCTGTGTGTTTGTCATACGATGTGTTCGGTAGAAGTAGTTCTTGGCCATAGTTTAAATAAGCTGTGTATAACCTGTTGTTTCTTGTTTACTTGTATTGATTGCTAACATTAGTTCTGGTAAGTATTCATCCCATTTAAGGTGGTCGGTTTCTATGTATTGTGCTATCATAATTTGATTACTTGGTTAATTCGTTCTGTTGGGTTTGCTTCCGGCGTACATGGCGGTGTAAATCGTTGTTTTATCGCAAGATCTCTAAGTAGTTGTTGGAATTTTATGCTGGTGTATTGTTTGCCATTATCGGTTATTAGTGTTTTTGGACAGCCGTCTCTGGATAGAATTCTTTCTTTGAACCCCTTTATTAGTGCTGCTGTCGTTGCGTCATGTAGAGCTATGAATTCTGTCCATTTTGTAAATTTGTCTATAAATACTAATATTACGGTGATGCCCTTTGTTGAACGGGGAAAATGTCCGATAAAATCTGAACTAACTATTTGCCGTGGAAGATCTACTGGTGTTGAATGCATTTCACCAGCTGGTTTCTGTTGATTAGGTTTGAGTTTTATACACGATTCACATGAACGTACATATTTTGCGATGTCTCGGAACATTCCGGGCCAGTAATATAATTTTGCTATTCGTGCAAGCGGCTTTGTAATGCCTAGGTGGCCTGCGGTGACGTCATCATGTTTTTGTTGAAGTATTTCTCTTCTTATCGGTGTAGGTACAGATTGTTACCACGATGTTACGGTGCCTTCGGTGTAGGTTGTTGGATCGTATATGTGTCGGTAAAGTTTGTTATCGGTAATGCGATAGTCTGCATTTTTCTCAGGTTGTATTTCCACATTTTTCTTTTTATTCTGGTACCAGTTGCATTTTTGATTACTCTCTGCTTCAATTGTGCATATTTCATCATCGGTATTTTGAAGGGGTTGGCGTGATAGTGCGCCTGCTACTATGTTTTGACTTCCTCGGCGGTATCTGATGTCAAAGTCAAACTGTTGGGGCTCTATAGTCCATTGTGCTAATCTTCCGGACGGATTTGCTAATGAATGCAACAATTTTAGGCTCTGATCATCGGTTAATACATTGAATCTGTATCCCTCAATGTATGATCTCATTTTCCTGATTCCCCACACAACTGCTAGACACTCTTTTCCAGTTGTAGAATACTTTTTCTCGGCTTGATTGAGTGATCTACTAGCATATGCAATAACGTGCTCTTTCTTGTCAATGGTTGGGATAGGACTACGCCTAATCAATCTGGACTAGCATCGGTTTGTAAAATGAATTTATGGTTGGAATCAGGGCATGTTAATATTGGTGCTTCGGTTAATTTCTCTTTGATTGTGTTGGAAGCATCATCCTGTGCTTTTCCCCACAACCATTTCTGGTTTGTCTTTAGCAACTTGGTAATCGGTGCGGTAATACTGGAAAAGTCTTGAACAAAACGGCGATACCATGATGCTACTCCTATAAAACGACGTAATTCTTTTATAGTTTTCGGTGGTGCGAGTTTACTTATTGCCTCAACTTTTCCTGGATCGGTGTGTATACCCTTCTCGCTTATGACGTGGCCTAAATATTTGAGTTTTTTACGGCAAAATTCACATTTGTCTGGATTGAATTTTAAGTTTGCGCTTTTCAGACGATCAAACACTTTTTGTAGATATTGTATGTGTTCATCAAAACTAGAACTAATTATAATGATATCGTCTACATATGCAAACGCGAATGGTTCTAACTCTGGTCCTATTACTTGATCAAAACATCGTTGAAATGTTGCAGGTGCTGAGTGTAGTCCGAATGGCATAACTTTCCATTGCAATAATCCTCGGCCTGGTACTGTAAACGCTGTTTATTGACGGCTCTTTGTTGTGAGTGGTATTTGCCAATACCCTTGCTTCAAATGTAAAGTGGAAATAAAATTCGCTCCCTTTAGTTTGTCAAGAATGTGGTTAATTTGCGGTAAGGGGTATGCATCTTTGGTAGTATTATCGTTCAGCTGACGGTAATCTGCATAGCCTCCAGTTTCCTTGCTTCTTTCTGACCAATACTATTGGTGAACTATACGGACTTTTAGACGGTTCTATTTTATTCTCGTTTAGCAATTTGTCTATCTCTTGATTAATGATCTTTTGCGTAGCTGGATTCCGTGGAATGTATTTTCGTTTAATCGATCGCTTGTTTTTAGTTTGTATCTGGTGTTTTAGTATATGCGTTGGACTTGTATTCTTTCAAACTCTTGTAATTATTTATCACGAAATTCTTTTAATCGGTTTTCATCTTCTGCTGACATACCTCTCAGTATGCGTATCGTGTTTTGCTGGTTCCTAACATTCTTTTTAATCGGTGTTCGTTTTAGTTTCATCTGGAACTGGTGTTTAATCAGAAAAACTGTTCCGAATATTATATCGTTTGTCGCGTCTGGTAAATATATAAAGTTGTGTTTAAATTCGTTTGTATTCCATTTAAATGGAATAGTATACGATGTATCAACGGCAACGGTTGTATTATTTGCAAACTAGGTGGTAACCCGTCCTAAGACGGCTTCCTAAAAATTTCAGTTTACAAATCACTGTCAATTAACAAAATGTATTCAAGCGTAGCATATTAATTCGCAATATAATGGATCTTTTACCCTGTTCTCGCAGCACCACTGGCGATATATTTCATATCTTAAGTCGACCTATTAAGAATGCACAGTATTTACCCCGCAACACCCCGAACGAAGACATTAAATTGATCCCATTTCCCCGGTTGGTAAAATAGCTCCCGTCAAACATATATTACTAAAGCAAAACCTCTATAGAGTAGGGGCGTAAACAAACGCAGCGCCAAAGTGTAGAGAGATAGAAATATTTTATCTTCGACAGAAAAAATCCCCATGAAAACCTCCGATTTTTTTTTTCTGAACATTGTAATCGCGTGTGACCACTATATATAAAGTTCAAAAGTTTCTATGGACTCCAGCGCCAAAGCGGTGAATTGCAGAACTATATTGTCTTCGGCAGAAATAGTTCCAATGAAAACTTCGACAACTTTCCCGAACACTGTAATCGTGTGTGACGTCTATATACCAAGTTCCCAAATTTGTATTGATTCCAGCGCCGAAGTGGTAAGAGATAGAACTATAAGGTCTTCGGCAGAAATAGTGCCAAAGAAAACTTCTACAACTTTGCTGAGCATTGTAATCGCGGTTACCCCCATATAAAACGATCCAATGATTTGATTGACTCCAGCGCTAAAGCGGTGACTGATAGAACTATCTAATCTTCGAGAGATATAGTCCCCATGAAAACCTCCGAAACTTTGCTGATCATTGTAATCGCATGTGACCTCTATATAGAAAGATCAAAAGTTTCGATTGACTCCAGCGCCAAAGCGGTGAGAGATAGAACTATTTGCTCCTCGACGGAAATAGTTCCCATAAAAACCTTCACAATTTTGCTGAACATTGTCACCGCGTGTGAAATCTAAATACGAAGTTCCAAAATTTTATTGACGCCAATGTCACAAAAATTCTTACTATTGCCACTAGTAATACTAACCTCGCTAGGTTCTGTCATTTTAATCTTTATGTCAACGGCAACTTACCTGGGTATGTTTTGTATTTTCTAAACGCTGTAGCTCTGAACTGGATAGTCGGATCGACTTGAAATTTCGTGATATCCTAGCCCAAACTGTTTGATTAGGATTGGATCATCCGTTTGGAAGATAAAGCCTATTTACAAAGTTGCACCCTTACGGCAACAGCATACATACCTGGGTATGTATAGTAAAACGAAATGAAAATATATGAAAAAAGTATATATGGTATAAAAATTATTATAAGTTATAAAATATTTAGGACCAAAATATTAAAAAAACTACGAACAAATTTAAAACTATTGAAATTCAAATACATCTATCGCAATGCGGCAACTCTTTGGAATGCTCTGCGCACACTGGTTTGTTGCATAATGTGCATGCTTTACGAGTAGGGCGTTATTTCGAGCAGATGTAGCAATTCCCCTCTGGATATTCTGCAATTATTCTCCCTTGTCTCCATTTCTGGCTTGCATAGTTGCTCCCTTAGCTGATGGAGAAACATCCTACGGCGGCTTGTAGATGCCTTCAGGTGAATGTTGTTGTCAACGTATATTACGTATGCCGCAAACGCAGCAACGTCCACAATATTATAAAGGGAAGCCAAAGGCCATCTATTTGTGCGCCGCTTGGAACTAAATTCGGACAAGCCCTTGTCCATGTTATCAACGCCACCTTTGGTTTTGTTGTAGTCCAATATAAGCAATGGCTTCTTCTTAGGACCGGCCGTTTCTGTTGTATAATGAGTAGTGGACAACATTACAACTGCCTTGTTTTTCTTGGGCACGTACGAGCACATTGTAATGTTATTATAGAACCCAAACATTGATGATTCAGCCTCACGTCGTTTGGGGTTGGCAAATTCTGCTGACGCCAATGTACGCCTTTTGTTGCAAGTACCCAATATAGATAAATTGTTGTCTATCATCAAAGATTTTGTCAAGTTGTAGCTAGTGAAAAATTGTCACATACGACATTTCTTCCACTTCCGCCAAAAAGGATGACACATAGATCCTTTACTACTCTTTCGCCAACGTTTCTTTCACGTTCACCAGACGGTGCCATTCCTGTATAGATTTGTCCCTGCATTGAAAAATTAAATTCAATTTAGTTATTTAGATTTTCAACAATTTTCAACAATATTGATTGTACCTACAATGGATAGGACGAAATGGAGTCGCACACCCACCACACTTTTATCTCATATTTGGCAGGTTTTGATGGTGTCTGTTGCGTTGTTGAAGCCAGTTCCACCACGATAAGCATACAATTGTTCATCTACGGTGACGTTGGCTCCTGCCACGTAATATCTACGAAGACAGCTGTTTAGCATCAAAAAAACGTCCGATATTGCTGCAGCTTTGTCAGTTTGTTTGCGTTGCTGGCGTGTGTTTCCATTATCAAAACGTATGAAGCGGCTTATTTGCCAGTCATCACCACCTATGTCACCTACACATTCACCTAAAGTCTCGTCACCAACCATTAAATTGTGGTCACTTAATTCTTCTTGGCTCTCTTCAAGCGTTTGACGAAAAAATGCTTGTTGTTCTTCGTACTAAAGTGCGCTTAGTTGTCATGGAGTAAGCCATTCACCATCTGCCATTTCACTTTTATTATTTTTTTTTTATTTCTACAAAATAAACAGAAACGCCTTTTCACTTCGAATCACAAATGTAAACTAAATTTGCTGACGAAACTACAAAGAATGAAATTTCTGCATCAATACATGTTTCTGCCTATATATATATATACATGTTTCTACCTATATACCTATATACGTGTGTCTAACTATATAACTACTTATTTCAACAAACAATGACTAATACAATACAATGACTAACACAGAAATTCCAACAAACGAGTTATATATTAGCATTTTTATGCTAACGGCATGCCATTCCCCATACAAAACGTATGTACATACCCATGTATGTTGCTGTTGACATGCGTAAAGCAGTTCTGCTGTTGACATAGAGGTTAACGGGATCACGTATTTCTGTCCTAAAATACAAATTTAAGTCATTTCGTTCACTTAGGATCGGGAAATAGAGTGATTAGATATTAAATAGTGGTATGTACCTATGCACGTTCTTATAATTAAACATAAATATTAAATTAAAATTATAAAAGGGGGAAAAAAATAAAAATTTTGCTATATATAAAAATGGCATTTATTTGAAAAATATTTGCTGTGTGAATAAAAACTTCAATTTGCATAGTGTTTATCGTAACAAGTATGATTGTTATTTGTGATACACAATATTTTCGATCGTAATCTCTAATTTTATGACAGTTTTATGTTAATACATTTAAATAATTCATATAAACTCACATGCAAAGATCACAATTAGATTAATAATAGTTTATAGATCAAGGAAACAAAAAAAAACAAATATTTTCTACATTTTGTCAATTTGTCTAAATTATTTTGATTTAAATAAAAATTGAAAAGCGAAATAAATGCTGATCGATAAACTAAAATACTTGTTTGTTTGTTGTCTATATGAACACATTAAAATTAAATACTAACTAAAATTTAATATAAGTACAGTTTTTTTTAAAAAAAGAAAAAGAAAATCAAATGTATGTTCAACTTTATTACATATTTTGTGTGTAAACTATAGAAAAAATTAAATATTATAAAATTTGTATAAAAATAATAAATACGTTTTAAATTTCTTAAAAAAAAAAATTATTTAATAACTTTCGAGAAGACTATTTTTCAGTCTCCAATTTGGCTTCTTTTTTCTGCTTCTTGTAATAAACGGCATATATCCCCATAAACTTGCGCCAGCCATTAATATTACACCGAGTGTTGTAAAGAGTGGGCGATATGTTCCAGCATTTTCATACCAAACACCACATAAAGGTGGACCAATTAATTGCAGTATCCCATTAATGAATAAATGGATTCCATATGATGATTCAATTCGTTGTGCCCCTAACATATCTGCCATTATAACAGCTGTGATACCAACATATACTCCAGATGCTGACATTGAGAAAATGTACAGGCAAGTTCAAATGAGTTCACTGGGCGGTGATTTCGAAAGAATTTTATGGCGCGAAAACGCATCTTTACCTATTCAACATTTCAAGCTTCTTCCTGTCACATATGGCACTGCGTCTGCTCTTTATTTGGCAACACGATCATTACTCCAAGCAGCAATTAATGCAAAAAATGAATATCCAGAAACAGCGAGAATTATTGAAAAAGATTTTTATGTTGAAGATCTTATTTCTGGTACAGACAATGTATCACAAGCAATTAAGTTACAGCAACAGATTGATAGTATCCTAGAATCGCATGGTTTCCAATTAAGAAAGTGGACATTTAATTTAAAAGAATTATTGCAGAACATATCCATTGGCAAACTTGGTGTCACTTCCGTTGATATTGGCGAACCAACTGAAACAATAAAAGTTCTTGGACTCAATTGGCAGCCTTCAGATGATTACTTCTCTTTCAAAGTTCAATTGCCAAATTTTTTTCTTCCATCAAAAAGAAGCATTCTTTCTGAATCAGCTAAAATTTTTGACCCCCTAGGTTTTCTGTCTCCTTCCACAATAGCAATAAAAATTATGTGTCAACGATTGTGGCTTGAAGACTTAGGGTTGGATGATAATATCTCAGATTCACTTACAGAAGAATGGTTAAAGTTTCGAAGTAACTTTATTTTCTTTGGAAGTCTCAAAATTCCGAGGTGGCTGTCAACTTGTGGCAATGATATTGAAGTTCACTGTTTTTGCGACGCATCAGAAGTTGCTTATGCTGCAGGAATATATAGCCGTTCCACAGATCAGTTTGGGAATATTATTGTAAGACTTATAGCAGCAAAAACAAAGGTAACTCCTATAAAACAAATTTCGCTACCACGCTTGGAACTTTGTGGAGCACATTTGCTCATAAAACTTCTTGCTGCTGTAAAAGATGCACTACAACTGAAGCAAGTCAAATGCTGTTCTTGGACACATTCTACCATTGTACTATAATGGCTATCATCTCACCCACGTCGCTGGAAAAATTATGTTGCAAATCGGGTGTCAGAGATTATTGATGCAATTCCACGACCTTCGTGGAATCATGTTCGTTCCAAATATAATCCTGCCAGTTGTGCATCACCGCGAATCTCACCATCAGAATTGGTAAATTTTGACTTATGGTGGAGAGGACTTAAATCGTTGTCTTTAAGTAAATCTGATTGGCCGAAAAATTTGTCGTATAATATGTTATTGCAAGCGTTTTATCTCTAAATCAAAACGGTTATGTTATGAAGAAAGTTATATCACTTCACAAGAGCTTTCTGACACCTTATACCTTTGTGTTCGCTGGGCTCAATCTAGCAGTTATTCAGCAGAAATTAAGAATATCAACACAGTTAAAGTCCCGTTTCATCTAAAAGATCATTGTACAAACTTTCTCCATTCATCGATCAAGCTGGTTGCCTATGGTTGTCAATAAATGTATCATATGTTGTCGACAACGAGCAACTTCTTCACAGCAAATCATGGCAAATTTTCCTCGTTAGAGAGTAATTCCTGGGCGAGCTTTTCTCAGAACTGGTGTCGACTATGCTGGACCTGTCATCCTGCGATTGCACAAAGGTCGCAACAGTAAAACAAGTAAAGCGTATATTGCGTTATTTGTATGCTTCGCTACCGAGGCAATTCATATCGAACTCGTTAGTGATCTTACGTCAGATGCATTTATAGCGGCATTAAAAAGCTTTATTTCATGAAGAGGCGTTCCTTCCGACCTTATCAGTGAAAATGGAACCAACTTTATTGGTGCTAAACGCCAACTTGGTAATTCGTTTAAGTTAAGTTCTATTGATAATAATTTAATTGGTAATTTTCTATCGCAGCTGTTTATCAAAAGGCACATGATGCCACCTTCAGCACCACATTTTGAAGGCCTTTGGGAGGCTGGAGACAAATCGCTGAAAGGTCATCTAAAACGGGTCATTGCTGAAACAAAGCTGACCTTCGAAGAAATGTTTACGCTGTTAACATAATTCGAAGCTCTTCTAAATTCCAGGCCACTAGCAGCAATTAATGAAGAAGACATTGATTCGCTTGACGTTCTAACACCTAGTCACTTCATTATTGGAGAGCAGTTAACAGCAATTTCTGAACTTTCATTACTAGACGTAAATGCATCACGTTTAGTCAAATGACAGCTAATTTCAAAAATGAAACAAGATTTTTGGAAACAATGGAATCAAGAATATCTCACATCATTACAACAAAGGTCAAAATAGTGTAAGACTCAAGAAAAGATCAAGGACGGTGATTTAGTTCCCCTTAAGGAAGACAATCTTCCTCCCTCCGCATGGGCACTTGGTCGAGTCGTACATACTCATCCCGGTAGTGACGGCTTGGTGTGCGTTGCAACTCTTAAAACTTTAAAGGAGATTTTTAAGCGTCGCATCACGAAACTTTGTCGCCTTCCAATTAGTTAACAAGCTGAGTCCTTAACGACTATGTATAAAATTGGCAACGTTTCATTTTTTATAATGTAAATTCAATTTATTTTACATCTCTTAAAAATCATTGTATTTTCTCTTTACTTAAAAACGAATTAAACTACTGTTAATTTTAATGTACAATTTTGTATAATGAATAACTGTACTCTTGTACAGCACAAATACACGATTCGTATTTTAACCATCAAGCAATTCAATCGTTTTTATTAGAATTAACCAAAAAACCTAATCACTTCAACTTTTCACAAAACAAAAATAATTATTGGTCCTTCGAGCTTTTTTCTACACATATGAACACACATCATTCACATACAACATATGAAACTGATTCTGACGGTAAAGACATTATTAAACTCTTAAATAAAAATCGATACCAGTTATCTTTTGAAAATTATGTCATTCAAGTAGTTTCGAGCATTACGACTGCTATCTGAAAAATAGCGCGAGTAATGTTTGCTTCCAAGAGATCAATCGGAGCTGGCTTATTCGCGTAGACTTTAGGCTTCACGTAACCCGGAAGAGAAAATAATCCAGAGGTGTGACATCACATAATTTAGGCGGCCAATTTACCGATACAAAACCTGAAATCAGATCCTTTTTGAGCTTTGAGGGAAAATATCCCCCTGAAAACCTCCAGGTTGAAGATTGTAATCACTAGTGACGGCCATATAAAAAGTTCAAAATTTTTATTGACTCCAGCAACAAAGTGGTGATAGATGGAACTTTGTCGTCAGAATGTCCGCCATGAAAATCTCAATAACATTGCCTAAGGTGAGAATCATGTCCGATGCCTATTTCGGACTATATATGAGGTTTTCGAAAATAATCTTTCAAGCCCTTCCGATTGCCAATCTCCTCGGAGACAAAATTTCTCCACGTTTGAACTAATTCCCTGTAATATATAAAAAATAGTTTTCATTGCTCAACGATAGAGACCGAACAGAAAGAAAGAAGGAAAGAAGGATTAGCTTTTTATATCTTTATATATAAAACAAATTCGTGTTAGTTACACCATTTATAACTCAAGAACGGCTGCACCGATTTTTATGATCTTTGGTTTGTTGGATTTGAATAGCAGAATAACTATTAAAACATCGGAAAAATTCACGGAAAAAAAAGTTGATGAAGAAAATCAATTTTGTTATACATTTTGTATGGAATGGCGTTTTTGATGATATCTCGAGAACGGATTGACTGATTTCGATGTATTTTTTTCACTGTTCGTCTCGGCCTCGAGGAGTTTCTTCGCGCATTGGAAAAGTAAGAAAATCACAAAAAAGAAAGTTAAGAGAATTAAAATTTTTCATTAGAAAGAATGAAGTAACCTAGAAACCACAAATTTTTTATTTTACAACGCACTTCCTATAAGATAATTGTAGCAAGGGATAGCATGAAAAGTCTTACGAATTTTTGACCAAAGAAAGAATGAAACAAAGAAAGCAATCGGAGTTTTTTTTAGGTCAATTTGTGTAAACAAAAACCACGCGTTTTCTTATACTTTTAGACGCCAATGTGATTTTCCCAAGATTTTTCAAGTATTGGTGCATGTATAACAAACATTTTTCATAAGCACGTGTGTTTGCGTAAGCAGAAGAAATTTTTTTATTACGTGTATTTCAAATACATTACATTAGTTTTGGAATTGCTTATAAAAGCTAAGTTTATATTTATCTCTGTTGCACTAACGTGATGAAATCTAAAAAAATTACAGATAGCTAAAAAGATGACGGCTTGAATTTATATGTTTTTAATGAGAAAAACCGCACATCTATTGTATTTAAAAATAGGGGCGGAAGCAAAATTGGCATATTTATACAAAAAGGTCACTCAACAGTTTTCATTGCATTGAGCTAGCTGTGATTTCTCAAAATTTTTTTCGAGTTTTTACCAATTTTCATTCAATTTTCATTTAAATTTTTCGTTACTACATTTGAGTTCGGTTCAATTAATTCTCCTCAAACGATTTTTTCTGGAATTCATCAGCGAAAATTGATTTTAAAGAGATGGGTTCAGTTTTATGTAGTGGACATTGTGAAAGGTTATGTCGCTTGTCATTGGGTGCGCATCGTCAATCAATCCAATCGGTAATTTGGACTGTGCGTTTGAGTTTCCAAGCGGATTTGTTCGTAAGTCTGTGTAATTCTATTTTCGATCGTGATTTTTAAACGGTAAGTTGCCTTTGAAGATATTCACTTTGTGAGGTTATCACATTTGTAATTGTGCGCGCATCGATAATTGTTTCATGATGTGATTTTGAATTGTGGGATTATTTTTCCAGTGTTACTTACAATGCTGCGAGTCAGGAAATCTAATCTTTTACAAGGAAGCCGTAATCCAATTAGACTGGGGAATATTACGAATCAATCCACTGCAGATGAACAAGAAATCGCATGAGAAGAGCCCCGCGTTAGTATGGCTGACTTGGTGCTACACAAATACAAGAAAAAAGAGAGGCAGTACTTCAAGCGGCTCAATTGGCAATGAGAAATCATCGAGCTTATCGCACAGATCAACAACGTGTTAATCTTCGACTGAAAGGAAAGGTGAGGAAGTTCTCATTCCGAGAATTCCGATGATCCCAACCGATATGCCATTCGAGATTAAACGAATTCAATTTCTGATCAAATTACGAGGCCAATCCTTGAGTGTTTGTGGCCTGAATCTAGAAAATGAATGTTTCTCTCACGGTCAATTTTACCAAAGCCTAACTATGATAAAGAGTGGAAAGCTAGCGAAGTAGCCAGAAAAAGCACGTGGCAATAAGTGAGAAAGAATAGGCAAGAGTACATACAGTTTTCATAGGCAAAATCCATCAGGAAGAGAGAGAATGAAACGTTCTTAAAAAAACGCATGGAATTTAATAAATTACCCTTGGAATCTTAAATATGGGACCAAATCTTATAAATTTCCCACACATACCGAAATAAAAAATTATCGCCAAATTTCTTTTTGTGGTGTGTGTGCATTTGTGTATAAATTTCTGCTTGTGTTTCGTTTACATTTTCAAATTACCCAAAAGGGAGAAATGGGATGTCTTTTAAAATATTGTTTCTCTTTCACCCATACGTAAAATTTTTAGTTCTATCTATGTCAGCAGTGGAGAGAAAATTGTTGGAAAATGAAAAGGCAAGTTTTGAAAAACGGCGGTACCATAAAGATATGAAGTTTCCCGGCTTTACTATTAGTTATACTTTGATTTTACATAGCATGTTCACGTGACGGCAAACTATCCACTTTGGTCGTTTTCGCACCTGACAACAAACCGAAAAATGTCGTATGCCACAAGGTGCTTCAATGAAAAGAGTCGACCCGGGTGCAATCCATCCAGCAAATAGTTAACAGAAAGTAGTGCAACAATGCTACGCGAATCATTTCGATTCGCTTCAATACAGCAAATGCCTTGCTGCCAAGTGAATTACATTCATTTCAATGTAATTAAATACATTTCATTTCGATTTTTGTACATTTATTGAACATAATTCATTTTGAGTATTCATTTTTTGTCTGTAAAAAACTGAATTTAATTCAGCTAATAAGTTAACACAACATTTATTGATTCTGAGGCGGTACGAAGTTCGCCGGGTCAGCTAGTATGTTATATAATTTATTTAATCGATAAGAAGTTTGTTGACGAGTGAAAAAATTGTAACGACCGTCTTTCTTAAACCTAACAGTAAACTAGTGATATCAACTTTAGTTCTTTTCTTACAAGAATATGTCATCTGCTGGTGTGACATCTTCCAGTGAAATTAGTACAATTTCCAATAAAATGTAATTTTTACCTTCTACGTTTGATTAAGAATTATGCTTAGATGTCATACATTTACACCTGGTAAAGGGGAATTCAATTGATATAAAGTTTACATCAATTTGGATTGGAGTAAACTGAATCCTATAAAACTCGTAATATCTCTAATCCGTTTCATTTCGAAAATCTGTTTACTTCTGAACTTTAAACTAATATCTGTGGAGTTCAGAAATAAAATACTTAGTTTTAATAATAACTGCATAATTTTATTCTATTTTAATCATAGATTGTAAATTTATATTTGTTTTTGATGAAGTGAGTCTTGAGTTCTTATATAATAAAAAATGTTATTTTTGTACCGTTGCTGAAATAATCAAGATTGTTTTATTGCTCCTTAAAAATAAATAATATTAAATATTAAAAAATTAAATAGTTTTCTTATTAAATGTAATTAAACTAACCAAATTAGTGACCCAGACGAGCACAGTATCGGTGCATTTTTACAAAAAATAAAAGAAAAATGAAAACAATAAAAAGTTTTTTTTTAATAAAGAATTATACAATAATAAAAAAAGAAATATTACAATATTTTTATTCAGAAATGCTCCAATTAATATAAATTAAAAAGTGCCGTTTTCCCAAATAAGAATTACAAAACTAAACAAACGGTGGACCAATTTACTTAACTAGACTTGGTTTTGCATTTGAGCAAAATCGACTAGGGAGAGGGAAGTTATTAAGCAAAAACCAGAGTCACCAGAAAATTTTGTTTTTTTTTCATACTGTTTCTCGGGATTAATTGGAAAGTTTTGCAAGCAATTTTGTTTAAATTAATTATATTGGTTGCCTACATAAATAGAAGATACCATGGTAAATTTCAGTGAAATCGCTCAAAAGATAGTGGAGAAAGAAATAGTCGTAGGAGAAAATAGGCGTTTTCACAAAGTTTTTTTGATGTATTTTTAGAACTAATAAGTTGAAGTTGAAGTTCAATGGTTCAGAAGTTGAAGTTCAATGGTTCAAGAGTAAATGTCAAAAATTTTTGTGCGGTCTTTTTTTTTATTTTATACTTCATTAATTATAACTAATATTACATTTTTAAAGTTATTATCTAAACGACTCTAATTTTTATTGAATTTGCTTCAAATATGAATGTCTCCACTGCTTTGATCTCGCTATGTCCAGCTTGTAATAAGGAAGCTGGGTGCGGTACTGTCGAATGTGATGGCTGCAAGGGGTGGTTCCACCAAAAATGTGGTAAAATTGGTAAACGATTGTTTAATGCCATTAATGCTGATGATGAAGATGTACCATGGTTTTGCGTTAAGTGTCGTACCAAGGTACTAGATTCCAGTCATAACAATAACACTTCTGCCATCGAAGAGCTTCGTGATCTGGTTGCTTCCATCAGTCAATCTGTCAATCTTATCACAGGAACGATTGAAAGTATCAAATCAAATATGTGTGCCATGAATGATCGATTAAACAAGCTAGAGGATACCAGAGGCATTGATTTGGGTAGTTCTGGTCCATCAGAAAGGCAGCTGAGAATGGAGCGGCGCGCTGACATTATTGTGAATGATATTCCCTTATCTGTTAAGCACGCTGAACTACCGGACATTATGCTAAAAATATCTTCTTGTCTTGGGATTATCATGATTGACAGAGACATTTCTTTTTGTCATCGTATGCGTGGTAAAGCTGGGTCGATTATTTTTAAGCTGACTTCTATTAGACTTCGTGATAGCATCATGTCTAATTATTTCAAAGCAGAGAAAAAAGTCATACTTAAAGATATTATTCGAGAACTCAGCATTAATTCGCGGGTCTATATTAATGATAATCTGACACCTACAATGCATCAGATCAAGTGGAAATGTGTTGAGCTAAGAACAAAAAATATGATAAAATCTATGGTGGTTATAAATGGTCACCTGATACTTAAACCTAATTCTGTGGACGAGCAGGGGGTTAAAATATTGTCATGGGAGGACTTCAGGAAGCTGTTCCCAAATATTGGTAGTACTAGTAGTAGTCAAAACAGTTAGTACTGTTATTACTTTTTCTTTTCTTTCTTTCTTTTTTTTTCTTTTTTTTTTAAATTATATTTGTATTAGTTTTGCTGTTTTTTTTTTACGCATAAAATTTAATTATTGAATTTTTAATTTTAGTTATATTTTGAAATTAAATTGAATTGAAATTTGGAATTTTAACTATTTGGTATTAAGATTTGAAGTTTTGAAAAATTTGAAGTGTATTTGAAATTTTAAAAAATTTCCAATAGCTTTAATAATATTAGTATATAGCAGAGAAAAATTTAAGGGACGGAAAAGCTGATTGAGTGGTATACTTCACGGCTCAGTAAGATCTTATAAATTTGAAATCTATTCTAGCTATTTATTATCATATCATGGTTTCATTGCCTGCTACGGTCGCAAGTAATAATTCTGTTTTAAGGAGCACATTGAGTGGATATGTTAATTGTCTAAATATTGGTCATTTTAATGCCCAATCTCTATTGCCGGTTACGAGGTGTGACAAATTCGATGATGTAAAAAGTATCTTGGCTGGCAATTTCTTGCACGTTATTGGCGTTTCTGAACCTTGGCTACAACCATCTGTGTTAGACTCTTTGCTTTATATTTCTGGTTATAATATCTTTAGGAATGACCGTCCGTCTGGACGTGGTGGTGGTGTAGCCCTGTACGTTTCTTCTTCTTTAGGTGGTAAAGTAATTTCTTATTCTTCTAGTGTTGATCTTGAGTACTTGTTTATGGAAGTTTCAATTAGAGATTTGCCGGTTCTAGTTGGTGTTGTATATCGTTCTAGTGGCAGTCTCCACGATCTTGAAAGTGTTATTGACAATACTGCTTCTAAATATATTAATATAGTTGTTATGGGTGATTTTAATCTAAATTTACTAAATTCCGATACACAACGTTTGGTCTATAATTTTTTTGATAGTTATAATTTAAATGTTATCTCAAATGACTATCCTTCGCATTTCACTAGCACGAATTCTTCGCTTCTGGATTTTTTATTGTAGCCAATCCTAATATCATTCGACTAAAGAATCAGTTCTGGGTTCCTATGTCAAACCATGCTTTTATTTATATGTCTATGGACATACCTGTTTTATCTCCACCTAGAAGTTTCTTTTTTCGTGACTACAGCTGCAATTATTTAATGATGTCTCTGAGTCTAACTTTGGAATACTTTACAACTCTAACAACCCAAATGAACAATTGAACTTTTTAAGTCATCTTATTGTTGACTTGTTCAATTTACATGTCCCAATAAAACAGAAAACCTTTTCTGAAAGAAAAAATCCCTGGTTTTCGCGACGTATTAAAGAAGCAATTAATCATAGGGATATAGCTTATAAAACATTTATTGGTCACCGTTCAGCAGAAAATAAAAGTGTTTTATCTCGCTTACGTATCTCGCAACTTATTAAAAAAGCGAAATTTAAATTTTCTAGCTCGTATTTCCAACCAGCCCAAAATAACTCTATAATTTGGAATAAAATTAAAGGTTTGGGAATACTAGGGAAGAATCATATTGATTCACGGCATATTAGTGCATGGGAATTTAATGATTACTTCAGTAGTATTCAGTCCCGTGATAGCCTGGCCCGAGTTGATTTATATGGTGATGATTCTGATAGCGACTTCTCTTTTTACTGTATCTCTTGCTCTGACCTTTGCGAAGCTGTATTTTCGTCTAAATCTAATGCCATTGGACTCGATGAGATTCCCGTTAAATTTTTAAAACTAATTTTGCCAGTTGTTGATATACATATCGTGCACTTAATGAACACTATCTTAACTACTTCTGTGTTTCCACCTGCTTGGAAACACGCCTTAGTTCGCCCTATTCCTAAAAAGTCTAAAAGTTTAAATGCTAGTGACTTTCGTCCTATCAGTATTCTACCTGCTTTGTCTAAGGTTTGTGAGATTATTTTAAGGAAGCAAATAACTACTGCTATCAGCTCTAAGCTATCACCATATCAATCAGGCTTCCATACGAATCATAGCACCACTTCAGTATTGATTGACGTCACTGACAATATTCGCCATAATCTAGATAAAAAACATGTTACATTTTTAATTTTACTTGATTTTAGCAAAGCCTTCGATAGTCTGGACCACTCTATCTTATGCAAAAACTTCAAGAGCAATTTAGCTTCTCGCTGTCTGCTCGAAATCTAATTTTTTCTTACCTATCTAATAGGCAGCAATGTGTTATGTCTGGTGGTTGCAAATCTTCTTTTTTAGATCTGCGTAGAGGTGTGCCACAAGGTTCTGTTCTGGGTCCGTTGTTGTTTAGTCCTTTTATTAATGATCTGCCATCTTTTGTCACTTGGTGTAATGTTCATTTATTTGCTGATGATGTTCAATTAATGTGTTGATCTCCGCTAACTTCCGTGGCTCAGTGCATTAATAAAATAAATGACGATCTCTCAGCGCTTTATAGTTGGTCTATTGATAACGATTTAGCAATTAACCCTGTAAAATCTCAGTGCTTGGCTATATTTGTCCGACCTATTGGGCAGTCTCTGGCACCAATAATGATTAACAATGTAAGCATTCCTTATTCGTTAAAGGTGACATGTCTGGGAATTATTATTAACGAAGTTCTTAGCTGGGATGATCAGATTCGATCCATTACCTCCAAGATCTACATGACCTTGCCTAACATGTACCGTATTCGACAGTTACTATCCATGAGCCTTAAAGTCAGGCTTGTTATATCTCTTATTCTTCCTCATCTGCTCTACTGTTGTGAGATTTACTCTTGCTCTGGCATTATGTCTATGCGTCCATTAAAGCTATGTATAAACTCTGTTGCACGTTTCTGTTATGCCATTCCCAGAGCTTGTAGTGTCTCTAGGTCTGTATCATTGTTACTTGGTTGTAGTCTTGATATTCTTTTTAAGCGTAGAATTGTAATTTTCTTATTTAAAGTTATCCCTGTTCGTTTTCCAATCTATCTGTTTAATAGAATATTGTTCTCACGTTCTTCAGGTACGAATCAAATAATTTTACCGCCATTTACTTCGCGAATTATGGATTTTTCATTTACTGTTCGTGCAGCACGTTTATGGAACTCTCTTCCAATTCTAATCCGAAGATGCTCGAATTTGTCTCGCTTCAAGTATCTTTGCAGCCAGCGGGACTTAGTGTGAGATTGTTGCTGCCTCATATTCATATTTATGTTATTTTTATTTACGTATTGTCTGCTGAGCCGAGAGTATGCTTACTTCTTAATTATTTATGCTTACTTCCTAATTCTTAATTTTTTAATTCTTAATTTTTTTTTAATTCTTAATTTTTTCTTAATTTTTTAATTTTTCTTAATTTTTTAATTTTTTCTTAACTTCTTAATTTTTTCTTAATTTTTTTTTTCTTTTTAATATTATTATTTTAATATTATTATTTTTATTACTTTTATTTTGTATTATTATTATTTTTTTTTTCTATTACTTTTATTATTTTTATTGTTTTTACTATTCTTATTATTATTTTTTTTTTTCTATTTCTTTTCTTATTATATTGTTTCTTTTTGAACCATTACCTGTTGTGTCTGCAGTCGTAAGAGGCAAAACGCCTCATTGATTGTATATTGTATATATAAATAAATAAATAAATAAATATTACATCGATTTGAATAAAATTCAAATCAGATTTATGCTGTCAGGGTCTGCGTTACTTACAAATTAGAGGAAATTTTGAAAAGGGGAAACAAAGTTATGACGAAAAAACTTTGAAATATTGTTAGTTTTCACAATTTTTCTCTCCCATTTCTACAATAGGGCATCAAAAAATCGGCTATAGGACGATTTTAAATTACTTTATGTTTTAGAAGCAATTTCAATTTTTAATTAAATTTAATATTATAAATGATTTATGCACCTATTTTTAGACAGATTCGTCTCATCATCAATAAAAACAGGACTAAAATTAAATGGTTTATAAAAGTTGTCCCAAAATTCAGGCAAGAAATAATTTTTATAGAAAACACAGGTTTAAAACTAACAATTCTAAATTTTTTATTGATTCATAAAGCATATAGTGTAGATTTATGTATGGAATAGCATATTTGGTAAATGAACTCCATGGCTTTGCTGGCACAAACGCAGTCTTTTCCTATAATTCCGTGAACGTTTTGCATAAATGTTACTGCATTTCGTTGATAGGGCGCTCAATTTCCTCCTTCAACGCCTGAGTGGTTCTGGGCTTATGGGCCTAGAACTTGGACTTCAAGAAACGCACGAACTTGGCGGCCGATTGATAATCATAATCGGAAACGACACGACCAGGAAATCACAGACGTACTAATTTAATTGTTTCTCAGTTCTTATGGCATGTGGCACAGTCTTGTTGAAACAACGTGTCGTCTGCATCCATATCTTGCAATCTAGACACAAAAACTGAATTATCATGTCACCATAGCGAGCACCAATAATTGTTATTCCCTAACTAGCCGCATTTTTGAAGAAGAATGCCCCGACGAAGTCTCCAGCCCAAAAGCGGCACCAAACACTTACACGTTGTAGATGCATTTTGTAACGTGTGCCTCACGCATGTGTATACTTCGACCCTGAACTGTGTAAGTCCATGTTTGACTTAAGCGTGATTTTTTTTCTTCGACCTTAATGCCCTCTGCCACAATTCCAATTCTACCACTTTCAAGGGAATTCCACGACAGATGGAAGCATTAAACTTCCGTGGTGAAGAAAATAAACGAGAAGGAGAGAAAAGCGGGAAAAAGCACCAAATTCGTATATTCGAGAAACCTAAAATGGCATGATTTTGGAGGAATAAGATGTAAAAAAAAAATAATGAGGATCAGAAAGAGAAGGAAACAGGCATGGCATGATGTTTTAACTACACCCAAAAACAAAAACCGGTTTGATTTTTTTTTTGAAAAGAAAAAAAAAGTCAGTTATGGTGAGTGGATGATAGTCAGTCTGGCTGGAGGTATTGAAGAGGCTGGTGAGAGTCATGTAGAGAAAAACTGAGATCTTTTGGAATTTGGGAAAAGATGGGCGGAAATTTTGATAAATAAAACTGGAAAAAAAAATTAAGAAGGTTTTCGTTTACAAATGTTTTTTTTTTAACAAAAGGGTGAACTAGTTTTTATAAAAAAAAAAAAAAAGAGAAAAACAAAAAAAGAAAAATTTTGTAGTGGAAATAAAAGTTAAGAAAGAATGTAAATTTGAAAACGTGGTCCTCTAAAAACAAAAGAAAAGAAAAGATTTGATTAAGAATAATAATAATTTGTCGATAATCACAATGCCAATACGTTTTTGTCTAATTTTTCTCTTCTTCTGTGATTTTTCGTCAGAAAAATTTGCACTTAACCTCAAAAAAAGTTGGAATGTGGTTTTCAATGAGTGTGGTCGTTCCTTTTTTTTGAAAATTTTTGTGTGCTCAAGCCACGCAAAGAAAAAAAAAAGTTTTCAAACAATTTTGTTTAAGTTTAAATTAAATTAAAAATAGAAACATAAAGTAATTTAAAATCAGCCTATAGTCGATTTTTTGATGCCCTATGGTAGAAATGGGAGAGAAAAATTGTGAAAGCTAACAATATATCAAGGTTTTGTCTTCATAACTTTTTTTGCCCTTTTCAAAACTTTCTCTAATTTGTAAGTAACCAAGACCCTGGTAGTATAAGTCTAATTTGCAAATTTTATTCAAATCGGTGTATTAGTTCTGAATGTACATCAAAAAAACTTTCTGAACAGGCTTATTTCCTCCTACAACCATTAATTTCTCCACTATCCTTAGACTGATATCACTGAAATTTACAATGGTATCGTCTATTTATGTAGTCAACCAATATAATTAATTTAAACAAAATTGCTTTACAAATTTTCCAATTAAATCCGAAAAACTATATAAAAAAAACCACAAAACTTTATGGTCACCCTTGTTTTTGCTTAATAACTCCGCTGCCCCTCAGGCGATTTTGCTGAAATGCAATACCGAACCCACTATAACAATAACCAAGTAGCATTCTAAATTTCATCAAAATTGGATAACGCGTTTTTGAGTTATCTTGTCCACGGTCGGACGGTAGTACCTAACATGGAGCATTAATATAAGGAATTTTTTTCAGAATTTTGGCTCATTTTCAAATCCCAATTACCCCAATCAGTTCTGCCTAACTTTCACAATTTTTTGCTTAAATATTCTATAATAAAATATCACCTTTTAAACGCGCTATGACATAACTTGATAGAATTATAACTACTAAAGTTATACGACTCTAAAAACATGTATTGGAAAAAAACGCCACGAACTTTCTACTTAACTCAAAATTTCAAGGTTTTTTTTCTCCATAACTTCGTTTCTACACTCTCAAATTGGCTCAAATTCACAGGTATGCTGGACTCTAATAGCATAAACACGTTTCGTAAATTTCATTGAAATCTGTATATAACTTTTTAAAATACATCGGAAAAACTTTATGAACAGGCTTATTTTAGGCTACAACTATTTCTTTCTCCACTATCCTTGGATCGATTTGACTGAAATTTAACACGGTATCGTCTATTTATGTAGTTAACCTATACAATTAATCTAAACAAAATCCATTGACAAATTTTCCAATTACATCCGAAAAACCATAACGAAAAAAACCACAAAACTTTCTGGTTAGGCTGCTTTTTCCTTTATAACTTTGCCCCTCGTGGATCGATTTGGCTCAAATGCAATACCAAACCAAGTTAAGGAACAAGCAACTCATATTATAAATTTCATCAAAATCGGATGACGTGTTTTTGAGTTATCTTGTCTACGGACGGACGGACGGACGGACATGCATAAATCGATATAACTTTTGATTCCCTACACAACCATACCCCTGAAATTTTTCTCCGATGATTATTTCTATGTGTTACACACTTAGTGACAAAACTAATATACCCTCTGGTAGTACCTACCATAGGGCATAAAAAGGAAAAATTTAGAATCATGATAAAACGAAGAAAAAAAAAAAACGAAAAATTTTAAAGAAAAAAAAATTTAAGATGAGACAGGTTTGATATTGTAAAGAAGCAGGAAAAGAAATAAGGAGCATTTGTTATATAAACATAATTTGTTTCCAAAATTTGCGTTGAAAAAGAAAACAAAATAATTTCAACAAAAGTGAACGTGGAAACAATTCCCCGTTTTAAGACGAATGGAGTGTCGATTTCTTAATATTGGAGCGATAACTGGGAGTTATATTTTCCTGAAGATGGGCATCTTCAGGAAAATATAACTAGGAGCATATAAGGTCTGATATGAATTACTTACTTACCTTTAAATAAAAAAATTGTCGACGAGTTCAACAAAAGAAAAATTTTCACGCGATTTAAATGGCATTTCCATTTATTTCTTTTTTCTCTCATCTTATTGCAATGGCTGTCGCACTTGCGTCATAATTGTTGAGGAGCACTGATAGACGACTTGCACCAGTATTAGATGACGTTTTCATTTCCTCATAATTCATATCATCTAATAATTCGATTATTTTGAAATAGAAAAACGAAAAAGGAAAAGAAAAATAAGCAGCATTCTAACATATACAGTCAATAATGGTCATCTAATTCACGGAATGACGTCTAATTTGGAATATGTCACCAACCCTTAGACGCCAAGATGTTCAGTTAAACCAAAACCAGACGGATACATTTGGAAAATTCGCTTTATGGAGGAAAAAAATAAATATAACCAAAATTCCATAGCATTTATCTAACTCAACATACTATATTAAAAGTGGATCAAATAAACGCAACCTTAGAATTAAAATAATTTTATGAAAAAAAAGGATTCTTTTTATTAAACTTAAATAATTCATTTAATTTTTTTTTCTTAATTTACAAAAAAAAGGGAACTAAATTTTACATTATTATGGTTTATATATATAAAATATATCTATGTATATATATATACAAGAGCCAAAGAAAGAGGGAAGTATATATATTTTTATTTTCATTTCCGAAGGAAATAAATTAAAGATCAAATGATAGAATACATTAGATTATAAAGGAAACGAAGAGTGTCAGGATATATAAAAAGTCTAGAAAAGATTAATAATTTTTTTTTGGGGCTTAGATTAATCGGAAAAAGAAAAAATAGGACCTTGATTAGTTAGATATATATTATATGCATATAAAGGTGGCAGTCTAGGAAATTAGCTGAATTTAGGTGTACCAATTGAAGCGACAAAACATTTTTTTTGGAAATGAAAAAAAAAGAAAAAAGTATTAAATTCATTTTAAAATTATGTTATTTTACTAACATGAAATATCCACACTTGGTTGTAATATATATATAAACTAACAAATTTTTATTAATTTTTATATATATTAACTACTTTCTCGTGAAAAAAGGATACATAGAAGTGTATTGCTTGAAAGTTATTATTTTAAAATGACTGTTTTCGCCGCATCAAATGTACTTACGGACTCATCAGCTGAACTCGTACATTTGTTTGTTCAGGAACGAAATCATTTTAACAATTTTTTTAAGCATACATTAGAAGGATAAATCATTTGTCATTATATTCAAATCGAAATCAAACTAAGATCTACGAATTTTATTCTAATGAAAAATTTTTTGGTTAATGATTTTTTTCTTTTCCCTCTCCTTTTTTATAGCTGTTGTTGGCATTACGAGTTGAATTTTTTTTGTCCGAAAATTTATCAGTACAGGTTTTAGTGCCACAAAACCTTTATAATTGGGTCAATCAATATTGCCTGATTAGAGCTTAATTTATTTAAATTAATGAAAAATTCTTTCGAATTTTTCCATGAAACAAATATTTATTTGTTATAAATACAGTTATTATTAAAATAATAACTTTCAAGCAATACACTTCTATGTATCCTTTTTTCACGAGAAAGTAGCTAATATATATAAAAATTAATAAAAATTTGTTAGTTTATATATATATTACAACCAAGTGTGGATATTTCATGTTAGTAAAATAACATAATTTTAAAATGAATTTAATTCAGTCCCACTGTATTTATAACAAATAAATATTTGTTTCATGGAAAAATTCGAAAGAATTTTTCATTAATTTAAATAAAAAAGTATTAACTGAGTTTTTTTTTTAAATTTTGGCGGAAGAAATTCTGTATACCTATATAAAATAAAGAACAAAGGAAAAATTCATTTGAAGTAATGATTGAAATGGTTGTAAAAATAAAAAGAAAGTTATTAAGAAATTGATGTATAATTGTATTCTTGGTTTAAGGTGAAATAATTGAAAATTTTTATTTTATATATAATAAACGTTTATATCATATCTAGATAATAGCGTTTTTCATTTGAGGGGGAGAGGCAGATGAGTTGATGCGAAGAGGGCATAAAAAAAATAAGGGTCCATGCTCATTTATAGGGGCGAGTATGGACATATGGGGGCCGGCATTCTGCTGTCGGTCCATGCGGGAGGGAAGTGCCCCAAAGTCCGGTTGGCAATAACATCTCTGCCAATCGGCACCGACATGTCTCCCAAGGCTTTCGCGTTAAGTTCGGTCAGTTTCGGTGACCAGGAATTAACGAGCACCCCCTTTATTCGGTTTTTTCTCGCAAAACCGAATTTCCTTGCTTGATAGCTCGCGCTATCACTCTAAAGTCTGAACGACGTTAACCTTCATTATGCACGCATAAATAACTATGTGTAACGCGATGACAGATGGTGGTGAGCAGCGACCCACCCCACCGTCGAGCTAGTTTGTGCAACTCAGCAAGGCGTGCAGCCTTTCAGTTGCTCACATTTGCTGCACCATCTCATATCTTCTCCTCGCAAGGAAGAAGATATGCTGAAAAGGTCATCAGGGGATTTGCTTCCTTCGATAACAACACCCCAACATATGTAAACCCCTTGTTACAATTTATTTCTCAACAAAACTTATGGATTTTCTGAATCCCAAATGGGACAATTTTAACAATTAACCAAGCCATCGAGATGAAAATGAACATCATCGGTAAAGATAATT